>VZRH01002835.1:1333117-1367014 GCA_013397555.1 Urocynchramus pylzowi | reverse complement strand
CCCGCCTCCGCCGCCGGGAGCGCCCCCCGCCCGCGGGACACCCCCCGCACGGCCGCGGGCCGTGGGGTGCCCGGCCAGAGGAGGGGACAGCCCCGGCTCCCCGTCCTCACCAGCCTTGGCTTCGGCGTGCGGGGTTTCCCGGTGTTTTCCCTCCCGGCGCTTACCGGGACGGCGCTGTTCGTCCCGCCCCTCGTCAACAGCCGGGCAGGGCCACAGGCGCTCTGTGTCCATGTGCTTCAGAGTAAGGGCTTGTGCTGGAAGTAAGAAAACCTGTGTGTTGTAGGAAGCGCTTTCTGGTCTGGAAACGTTTGGGGTTACAGGTGATAGATAAAAATAAAATACTTCGTCATAGATGTGCAGCACCCCCAAATCAAATTTAGAAGATCATTAGAGACCTCTCCAGTTTCTGCCCAGCCTCCACAGCCCTCCCCAGGCTGAGCTCTCCTCACTTCAGGCACAGACTCCATCTACCCCTCTCTTCCAGATTCAGACTTTCCTCAAGTTTAGGGACAGCACCATCTGGCCATGCCCAGCCTGAACTCTGGAAGGCAGATGCCGGTCAGTTATGTAAACATAAGTTTGGGGTCTTTTTTTAGAACTCACAGGAGGTTTTGTGGAGGAGGAAAAGGAAGGAATTCCTTAGATTTGTCCTATTTGATACTGGATATCTTTTGGCTGTAGACTTCACAAAGTGAGAAGATACAAATATTGGGATTAAGTTGTGCTTTACACACCCAGAGGTCAGCCAGCTTTTCGAAGGAAATGTAACTTTCCAAAAGCCACTTCCTGCCAGTGTAAATACATTGGGCTTCTCCTCAGTCTGTGCTGGTAAAACATCAACCACCTTAAAAGAGAGAAGCGAGGGAGGTCCTGTATTTGAAGGCTACAAAACCAAATGTACCTGCTTACTCAAGCTTCTCTTTATACCCACAGATCTGCCTAAAGAAATTCTGCAAGATTTGTAGCCCTGATTTTCTGCAAGGAAATTTTTCTTTTCCAGGCAAAAGTGAATCCTGCACCTTTTCAGTGTCATTTCAGCTGGAGCCTGAGAATGCACTGATTTGCAGAAGCAACAATCAAAGCTGGCTACTACTTTACTGCCCTGCCTTGGCAAACACCTGATCCAATTCGTGTTTTGTTGCCATCCTGGCAACAAACCAACCCGTGATGGTTCTTTGTGTACTTTTTTTACTTGTTTTATTGAGGATTAATTAGTGTTTGTATAGTGACACTGCTGTCTGTTGCTCCATGGACACAGCTGAAGGCAAAGGCCTTCGGGCTATGCTGTGGTTTCCTAATTCCTGTATTATGGCTACTGTAATGCATATCCTTGAAGTGAAACAAACATTTCTGACTGATTTATGACTTTTGACTGCCAGTTTTCTTGTGCTAGAGGAAGGAGAGAAGAAGACGCAGTATCAAAACCAAGCTCCGTTACTTGAAGATTTATTTCAAGTCCCCTGTTGATCACTTGAGGCTCTTGCACATGCTGTGAAATTCACCAGAAGTCTCATGGAGCCTTGAGCTTTTATGCCTTGGAGAACACCATCCCACATTATCTCTCCATGTTCTTCTCACTGACTTCACCCTGCCATGAATCACAGGGCTCCTCATCCCAGCTACACAGCACTGCAGGCATGCCAGGCTGTGTCAAACACAGCACAGGTCCCAGCCCAAGGTGCTTGTTTTCACTCAAATTACACATTTCATAACTTGCTTGTAAAGCACTTTGAAGATATGACACTAAGTGTTGCTAACACAAAATGGTATTGTTGGACAGGTTTAACATGAGCAATTAAACAGTAATTCCATAAAAAAGGTGCAAGACACAAAGGTAAAATCAAGTCATATATGCCTACTTTGTATCTAAATCTTCAGGCTGTTGATTACTTAGACTGACACTGAAAATAAGCTTTCGTCTCTTTTTCCACACAGCCTTCCAGCTAGGAACTGTTAAGGCCCTGTGCTGAGACTGTAACTGCTTTGACAGGTACATGGGTGCTGCCAGCAAGGATAGCAAGTGGCTGACACGGATCAGGCTCTGTGGAAGGTGAAGATCTGAAAGCTGTGAGAGCAGGGCTCTTGCCTGCTGTCTATGGCTGTCCAAAATGAGCTGTCTGGATGGATGCACAGAGCACTGGGGAAAAGCCCTACAGAGCAGCACTGGCAGACAGTGATGACTATAACTGCACTGGGGGTGAGGAGCCCTCACAATTCCCATGAAATTCCCTCCTAAAAGAGGGTCTGATCAGTTCAGCAGTGATTCTTGCCTCACCACCTTCCCACACCCCCCAGAATGGCAAAGCCACAGAGCTGAATGTTTCTTGTACAAGGCGTCCAGGTAGTGATTGTCCCCCTGTGCTGGGCACTGGTGAGGCCACACCTCAGATCCTGGGTTCAGTTTTGGGCCCCTCACTACATGAAAGGCATTGAGGGGCTGGAGCGTGTCCAGAGAAGGGTAACAGAGCTGGGGAAGGGTCTGGAGCACGTCTGATGAGGAGCAGCTGAGGGATCTGGGGGTGTTTAGCCTGGAGAAAGGGAGACTTGGGTGACCTTACCACTCTCTACAACTCCCTGACAGGAGGGTGCAGCCAGGTGGGGGCCGGGCTCTGCTCCCAGGGAACGAGTGACAGGATGGGAGAAAACTGCCTTGAGTTCCACCAGGGGCAGTTTACATTGCATATTAGGAAAAATTTCTGTACTGAAAAGGGTTGTGAGACATTGGAACAGAATGCCCAGGGAAGTGCTGGAATCTCCATCCCTGAAGCGTTCAAAAGACTTGTGGATGTGGCACCTGGGGACTTGGTTTAGTGGTGAATGTCACGGTGCTGTGTTAACAGTTGGACTCAACGATCTCGGAAGTCTTTTCCAATTGTAATTGGAAGGTTGGTCCATAGGTCCCACAGGGATCAACAGCATGAGCTTCATGGTAGGACGTTCCTCCCATAATGCAGAATTTGTATGTCTAGATTCCAGCATTGGAGGAAGATCAAATGTCCCCAAATTCCAGCCCAGTCTGGATAAAGTGTTAACTCTGAATGATTGTGATGGCTGTGTAAACTCATTTTGTTTGGATACTCCAAGTTATGTTTGCTCTGCAGTCTGCCAGGAGAAACCTTTGGCTTAGTGACCCTCCTCTTTCCCCTGTGTGCAGCCCCCTGTGCCGTGCTGGCATGGTGTGCGTGCTGGAGTTGGAGCTGGGAACCAGATGAAAGTTAGCCCTGAAGAAGAATGCTTTGTTTTGTTCTGGATTGCTCCCAGGGTTTGACTGTGGTGTGGACACACAAAGAGGTATGTCAGCATGACAGAGGGGGCAGCAGGATCTAGCACAGGGACAGGAATGCACAGCAGAAGCTGGAGTTGGGAACAGGACACTAAGCAAGAAAACAAGGGATCAGCACTGTGCCAGGAACATCAGCCTCTGTGCCCAGCTGCTCTCTGCTCACCCCATCCCTTGCAGGAGAGAGAATTGGGAAAAGGGAAGAAGGGGTGAGAATAGAAACTCACCTTTGGACTTTCCAAAGGACCTTCCACTCTGCTGGTGTAGCAACACCAAGGAAATAGGGTTGCAGTTTTGCAGGCACCATTTTTGGTGGCAGCGCTTTGATGGACCAGCCAGGTTATGCTCCCTCTGTTGTGCTGGTGCAGCTCTTTGTGCTGTTGTGTTGTCAAACAGACCAGGAAACTGCTTTAAAAAAGCAGCACCCTCCCCTCCTCAGTTATTTTTACCCTGGCTCAATTCCCAGACACAATTCACCTTGTCTCCACTGAGGTGTAACTGGAGGAAAAGTGCTGGAGTGGGAAAGTGTAACCAGAAGCAGTAAAACAGGGGTCTGCCTATTTAGGAGCCCCTCAAAAAATACCCATGGCCCAACACCTTGGGGAGATTTTCCCTTCAGCAATCACAGCCAGCTTGTTTGTCAGAATTAGAGAGATCAAAAAAGAGGAAAGGAAGGTTGAATCCATGCAGGCACGTGCAACATTTGCATACTATTTTCCCCTGGAAAACATAAAAGAAAATCTGACAGTAATCATGTTAGCAATGCTCCCTGTTCCCCTCCCGTTTGGTCTAAGCTCTGTGTATGACACTGTCCCTGGCATGTAAGACGGCTCCGGCCGATCGCCGACGCTGCCTCCAACACCGCCTGTTTCTGCTGAAGTCAGTGGAAACACTTTGATGGTTAAAGGTGCCCATGCCTAAGTGCTCTGTTAGGTCACCTGCTAATTTTAGGATGAAGGAGCACAGTTCCAGAAGAGAAAAATAGGTTAATAACACTGAAGTCGCAGCAAATCTGTAGGAAATCTCCTGGAATAGGTATATAATTAGCAAATCTATACTTCTCAAAGAAGAAATCCTCACCTTTTCTTCAGCACCCTTTTTCCCTTGATTTTGCCTGTGGATTGTGGTTCCCGTGGCTAAAACAGGATGAACTGAAGACTTCTACCATTAGAAATTAGTACCTGAACCTTATGGCAGCATCCAGGAGCCAGAACCATGCACTTACATCTTTCTATACAGGATTGCATTAGGGAGGTGTTTACTGTCTTAAAGTGAACAGTGCTGTTGTGAGCTCCCAAATTTTTCAGAGCTAAGGCACTGGATTCTGCTCATACAGAGGCACATCCCAGGTCAGTCTCCTGAGCACAGGCACCTGCCATCTGAACTGTGCAGGGCTCATTTTGCTCTATTTGTAACGCAGGCATCATGTGTGGATAAAGGTTTCCACTCTGTTTTCCCACCTCCAAAGTGCACCAGCTTCTCAGTTACAGGTGAGGAGGGTTTGTTACACAAAGAAACTCTTTGTTACACAAAGAAATGGAAAATTAAAATTCAAAAGTGATTATCCCTAACCCTCAATTCCATCTTAGTGGGGTTTTTTGGATTGCAGGTTGTCTTAGGTTGCAATGCAAGATGTAACTAGGAGTATGTATTCCATCACCATCTGTTGAAACCAGGTGGAACAGTGTTCTTTCTCTCTTCCAGGACCTATTCCTCATAACTCTAGGGGGGATGTCCTCTGTTAATGGGCCAGCTGTTGAAACCAGGTGGAGCAGTTTCCTTTATCTCTTCCAGGACCCATCCTCCCTCCAGGGAGGTATCTTCTTAATGGGCCAGTGAGTGTCACTGCATGGCTGATAAAATTACATCATCCCATTGGGAGATGCTCTGCCCAGGGGGAGGAGCCAAACATTCCTACCTGGATAAAAAATTGAGATTTGGAACATGCGGGGGACTTGTTTCCACTGGATTCCCAGAGGAAGACCAGGCCCATTGACACCAGCACTGGACCTTCAGAGGAAAACTCCACCCTTCTACAGGATCAGTGCTTCAACAGAACCACGGCTGCCACTGCAGGAGGACTGCAGCCACCATTTAATTGGGACTGCTACCAACACCCTGACCCACAGGGTGTCAGGCTGTATTCTGGCCCAGTATTTTTTTGTATTACTGCATTTTTATTTTAATTTTCCTAGTAAAGAATGGTTATTCCTGTTCCTATATCTTTGCCTGAGAGCCCGTTAATTTCAAAATTAAATCTAGGGAGGAGGTTTACATTTTCCATTTCAAGGGAGGCTCCTGCCTTCCTTAGCAGACACCTGGCTTTTCAAGCCAAGACACAGGTATTTACTGAGGGTATTTACCTCTGACCTCTCTAAGTCCTGCTTCAGGTATACCAAAGTGCCTTTGTGGGTCCCACTTGAAACCTTGAATTCCTGATTGGCTTAGTGGGCTTAGCAGACTGTCTTTTAGGAATCTGTTGGACTCCTGATAAGATCAGGTCAAGCTTTGACAGACATTTAGGAGCCCATAAGACCTTGACCCAACATTATCAGTAAATTCAGGCAAGGCTTTGGATTCAGAATCCCCTTATCTTAAACCCAAACATTTATCCACTTTTTTCACTTGCATTAGTCAGTCTAACAAAAAATAATACCCCTTCTATCCTTAAACACAAGGTCTGTCACAACTGCAGACCTTGTGTTTATAAGAGCACTGTAATGAGCCTGCAGTCAGGACCACACCAGTCTTGTCAGCTTTGCCCTCGTGCTCCAAGGCTGGCTGGTGCCTCCCACGCACTCTGTATCTCACCAGCAGCTTGGCATCTCACTTTTGGCTGTATTTCTCAGAAGTTGTGTGAGAGAAACCTGCCAAGAAACGCTACTCAGCTGACCACAGCAGAAGCTTGAGAAACACAGTGTAGTGGTCAAATGCCAGGTCTGGATTCTGGAACCCACAGCATGGATGAGGGATTAACAGCAGCTGGACAAGCAGCTTTGTAAGAGAGCTCCAACGGCAGCTGCAAGCTCAGGTGCTTGTAAAACAAAACTGAGCAGCAGAAGGCGAGCAAGGGCTTGGGCATTTTCCTCTTGCTGGCCTCCTCTCACCCCTGAAGCACTTTCACTGAGGCTCAATATAAGACCTGCAGTAGTTTCACTTTGAGCAGTGTTTTAATCCCCTGATAGCCTTTCCTTTCCTTGCCACCTCCAAGAATGGAAAGGAAATGAAGAGAAAAAATTTTCTCTGTAGTTGCAGGTATTGATAGTTCTAGGACACACCTGGGCTGAGGACTGCACAAACCACATCAGGACATGGAAATACTGGATGAGGCACCCTTCTCCCCTGCACGGTCAGGGGAAAGCTCCCTTCAGCAGCTCTCAGGCAGCAGCAGTTTGCTTTGCCTCTGCTTCCCCTGCAACACTGACATATCTTGGGTGGCTACAGCCCATTTTCAATCATGATTCAGTGGAGAACAAAAAAGCTCTCAAGGGTAGGAAGTGGGGCTAAGGCTTCTTTGGAAGCAGGATTTAGTAATCCCAGTTGCCACCTTTAAAAATCAGTGCCCTTGGGCCCCAGCCAGCCCTCAGCTCTGTCAACATCTTTACTGCCAACTTTACTAACAGTCACACAAATGTAAATCTACTGTGAGAAGAGGATTAAGCCCATTCTGGTTTTATGGCCTATGAAATGTCTTCTGCCCTGCTGCCACTGTGCAGTGAAACATAACACAGAAAAAGGGAATTCAGGCTGCTACTGTGTCTTCAGAATTTTAAAGGAAAAAATGCAATTCCAGAAACTTTACCAGCCAGCGAAGTGCAAATGCAGACAAGTGTTTTTCTAAGGCAGAAGCTAAAGACCTGTACCTTGCCAGATGCTGGTTGAAGTACATAATTTTTTTCCTCAAAATAAGATTATCAACAGCAATTTTCCATGCATTCAAGTTCAGGATTTTGTCTGCAAGGGGATTAAAGCTCAGGCAAACATCAGCCTGCTGGAACACTGCCCTGCTCCATGTACTGTTCCCAGGTGGGATGAGACCTGTGTAGAGGGCCATGTAGGAATCCCACTAAAATTATTATTTCTTTACTGATGACTCAATTGGCTGAGATTTGCAAGGAGGACTGAGGGAATCATGTTTATGGTTTCTAAAAAATTTCAGTTTGTTGTAGGTTCCTCACTCCCTTGGGCTGATATTTTCATACAAAAGGGTTTTCTTTACTATAAAAACTATTATTTAATAAATAGTGGGCATATATTTTGGTTTCAGGTTTCCATAGTCTCAGAGGATGGCTCAGACCTCTTAGCAAGATCTCAGTACCACTAAATAATTGTAATGATCACTAATAGAGTAACTCCATTGAGCTGTCAGCAGAAAAACAGCGGAGCTGAATACTTATTTCAATTAAAGATGCAGAATTATGCATATTTATGCACAAGCCTGAAAAGCAGATTATATTTAAAATGTTCTTCAGGGCAGGAGATACAATTAATTTTTCATTACCTTCAACGTTTATCCAATTTATCTCTAGCTGGAAAGTCTCATTCATTCAGTCCTTATCTGTGTCAAGTTGCTGTTGTGGAAGATCTTGTGGGTGACTGAGACTATTTTGGTCACAGGGGATAGGTAGGGACTATAATGAGATACTACACTGACCCTTGAAAGCACAACTGATGGCATTTGCCAAAATGGGAATCCATCCCCCTGGCAAACCCTCACATACACACACAAACTCTCTGCTTCATCTTTCAGTCCTCCTGGTCAAAGTCTCTTGCAGATCAGAAGGAAAAGCAGTGTGTGAAGACAGACTGCAGTGACCTCTTGCTTTGGAATGCAGTGCTGTTTGTTTTGGCATTGCAGATATATTTAGTAAACTGTCATCTGTTATAACTCGTGTGGGGACAGATCCCATATTTTGAGAGACGTTCACTGCCCTGCATTGCCTGGAGTCCATGGATTGCTCTGTCATTTACACACTGGTCTATTTTAAAAGAGTGTTAGTGGACACATCCTCTCCCTCATCCCACCATGAGGACCCTGAACTCCCAAATGCTCGTGCACAACACAGCAGGTTTTTAGCCAAGTCATCTTCTCCTAAGCAAACAATTTGATATTTATTTACAAGCAGTTTTCCTGAAACCCAGGGAAATGCATGCTAAATGAGCCACTTGAGTTTCTGACTGTGTGACACACTGTCCCTTGAGGTGTGGCCTCAGCCTCTCAGTGGTATCATCCTCCCTGTGACAGACCCAGCTATTTTGGGCCACCAAGGCCCTGGTGTCAGGCACTGTCAGGGGGATCGTCTGCTCCACAGGATTACGTGTTCCAACAATCCCATTCCATGCAGGCAGCCACCAGTCAAGTGTTAGTCCCAGCCACAGGTTTGCTTGTTCATCCTCTGACCACAGAGCAACACCTTAATTGAATTTGCAGGAGGAAAAAAAACCCTCATGTTATTTTGTGTGTAGCCCAAATATCAGCACTCACCCTCCCATCTCAAAGAAAGGGAAACAGGGAAGGAAATGACCACAGGAAGAGTCCATGCCAGCACAAAGCTGGGGTTAAATCACCATGATTGGTGCAGCATGGCTGTGATTTCACCCCTCAGACTCTGCAGGTGGGACCCCATGACCCCCTGGTCTCCCCACACCTCCTCACAGCCTTGCAATCCTCCATCCCCATCCTGGGGATGTTGCACCCCATGTTAGGGTGAACTCACCCAGCATTAGGGCTGGAGACAAGCCTGGCTCAGAGACAGCTGGTCACACCTCCTACAGCTGGATTTGGGCTCAGCCTCAAAGGGCAAAAATAGCCCCTTCTTCCCTGCCAATCAGAACTTCTCCTTTCACTATCACTCCTAAATTACTCCTGATGTGGGCTTGCTCTATGCAAGTCACAGATCTTGCTCAGATATACACTAGAGACAGGGTCTTTGGGTGCAGCAGGAAGCTGAGCTGCCCCTGCCAATTCTGGGCATCAGAGGAAGGGGCTGGACATCTCTCCACTCCATACAGTGAATCCCTGGCTTTTATTCTGCAGAAATAAGCTAAAAGCTTTTTTAAAATTTGAACTTCTGGAGAATATCTACTGATACAAAGCCTAATGTAATACATTATCATGTATCATGTACTGCTTGCATTTGAAAAAACAAGGTCAAAGGAGAACACCAAGACACAGCAGAAATTTTGTGATAATGGCAATTCTTCCAGGAGTTGTTATTTTTAGTGTTTGCAGTGCCTAAAATCCAGGAGTCTCCTGTGGCAAAGGGACATATCACTGCCACCAGCAGAAAAGGGTAAGAGCCTGTGCACAGCCCTGGAGGTGTCAGAGGTAATGCAGTTGTTGTGCAGGACCTCACTCATGGCAGAGGCAGGCAGAGGTTGGACGTGTTCAAACCTAAGCTGGTCAAACTGGTGCTTGAGCCTCCTCAGGCTGTGGGTTCTGGGTGAGCATCTGAAGGGAGGCTGGAGCTGAGGAGTCCCTGGCAGAGCTGATGCTCATGCAGAGGAGGACAAGGGCAAAGAGGGGGAAATGTGGGTGTGAAGAGCAATGAAGTCCTGGCAGGGCCAGGGCTCAGGCGGAGGGGGCTATGCAGGGCCACACTGCTGCTCCAAGATGCATTTCTGTCCTTTCCCCACCACCTCTAGCCAGGTAACCTTCACATCTCCTCTGCATCAGACTGGCACTTGTGGGAAGCATAAATCCCAGGTTAAATGAGCTGATGGAGCTGCAGAGCAGACTGGAAAAAGGTGGATAATTGGTTATCATTGAGCTAGCTGGAGCCAGCACAGAGAGCCACGGCTGATGGATCAGGGAAGGGGAGAGCAGGCAGGGCACAGGCTGCAGCTTCTGGCAGCTCTGCCCACATGGATGAGCCTTTTTTGAGATGAGTTGAATTGTTGAGCATGAGTTTTGTTTGAGCTGATCTAAGTGGAGCAGTCACAGCAGGGTGATCCCAACCTGAGCTGCCTCAGCTGTGCTCTCTCCTTCCAGGTTTAGTGATGAGAGGTCACCAGAGTGAGTCAGCTCAGCCAGCAGATCCAACAGAAAGCTGCTAGGAAGCCTTTCTTTACAGTGAGTGTGGTCAAACACTGGAACAGGCTTCCAAGAGAGGCTGTCAATGCCCCCAGCCTGTCAGTGTCTAAGAGGCATTTGGACAATGCCCTTAATAACAAGCTGTAACTTTTGGTCAGGCAGTTGGATGAGATGTTCATTGTAGGTCCCTCCCACCTGAGACATTCTATTCCATTCTCCTCTTCCATGGAGGCACTTTCTGGGATGCTTCTGAACAAATGCATCCCGTGGACATGTCAGCACTAGATACAATGCAAAGGGAGTAATCTTAAGGGTGTGATTTTGTGATGTGGCTGAGCCCATTCACCTGGCCCCAGCCCCTGAGGTGTGTGCTCTGTCCCTGGTCCCCTCCCCAGCACACCCTGGCTGGGCAGGACTGTGGTGCTGGCACTGGTACCCACTGACCATGCAGCCACCTTCTCCTTCAGGGCCCTGAACCGACCAACAGCTCATTTCAAGACATAAAAACAGCTTCAGGCTGGGCTGGCTGAGCAGCCTGGCAGGCTGTGCTGGGAGCACCAAGGCAAGGGAGGGGGGAACTGGATGTGCTGGTGTTTGCTGCACAGAGCTGCTCCCCAAAGCCCCCCTCCAGCGTGACCCTGCAGCAGGAGCTGCTGCTCCCCAGCAGATGTGCACTGAACTGTCCCAGCATGGCCTCACAGCAAGGGCCAGCACAGGCCTCCAGATGTTTCACCAACCCCAACAAAAAGCCAGGTCAAGGTCTCTCCAGCTGCATGTGCGTGAGCAGACTGCATTTCTATAAAAGAACACGACTTTTAGGACAAAACTCAGCTCTTGCTAGTGCAAGGGGAGGTAAGCTGGGTGTGGGAGAGCACGTGCTTGCTGGAGCAATGACACAATTCATCTCCAAGTGCCTGATGAGCCCCCAAGAAAGCCCTATGTGGCACAAAAATGCTGTTATTCCACTACCACCATGGACTAAACCAAAATGTCAGTCTCTCTCCAGTTCAAAGTATTACTCCATGCTGTTTCAATAACAAAGTTCACTGCAAAATTTTGCTCTGTGCTCTTTATTCACTTCAGACAAGTCCAAAAATGAAAGGGAATCGGGGTAAGAGGCCAGAGCTGAAGTTGCTCATGGCTGATGTTTAGTCTGTGCCATTAAACTTTCATTTTCTGTTCTACTAATCCTTTATTTTCATGACAACTTTGAAGATCCACTGTAATTACAATGTAATGAAAAAGCTGAATCCAGAGATGCAGCTGCAGAAGGGAAATCACCTCCTGTGCTTTGTATTTAGAGGAGGTGATTAACTGTACATTTCAGGGACGGATTGAAATGATGAATTTGACAAAGTTCAACAATCAGGAAATCTTAATTTAAAATATCTCCCTGCTACTTTAAGTTTCTTTTTGCAATGGTTCTCCGCAGTCATTTCAATTTTTAAAGGAAGATTAAGTTTAGAGGCTGTCAGAATTAATAAGATGTGACTAACCAGGAAGGCACCTGTGGCTTTTACTTATTCCAGTGAGTCTGTATCTTATATGCATTTATTCATATCCCTAATCATATTTTAATAAAACTATTAGAAATGGTGTATAATGCTTCTTTTTCTAACATGATTATTTTTCTCTTAGGTCAGGTTGGGTTGCAATTAAAAATGAGTATACAAGTGCTTTAAAATTTGATTTTACTCTACAAAGTAACTGAATACATACAGGAAATTACACATAACTTACACTTTAAAAATAAAATGAAGCTAACTGATTCATGAAACAAAGGAGCTTTTCCTGTAATTAGATTTGGAGGGGTTTTTTCTGGATTTCAAGAAGTGCTAGTTCTCATCCTCAGCCATCTTCCTTTCCTAGGCAAGATGATGAAAACAGGTTTTCTTCTTTTTCCAGTAGACAGTGAGTTTCATGAGCTGTCCTTAGCCAGGCAACCAAATAAACTGGAAATAGAAATACTCTTTCAGCCCCAGCAGACCAGGCTCTTGTCAGCTCCAGAACTCGGCACTGGCTGCTGGACCCTTGGACCCGGCAGAGCAGGGGCAGGTCATATTTAATTACAAACAGCCCTGTTTCCGGCAGAATAAATACAATTCAACACCTCCCGTGACCAGAGTGGCTGTTAGAGGGGCAGTGCCAGGCGCTGGGGTGGGCTCCCATCACCTCCCAGTGAAGCCAAAGCGTTCCGGTGCAAATCTCCTCCGCAAAGTGTGCGATGCAGGGGCGTCCCCCAGCCCGCTGGGAGCCGGGCTAAATGAGGGAGCCTCATTAGAGGCTTTAATTAACCCGCGGTGATTTGCAGGAGGGACGCTGACATCTAGCGGGGAGCCCGCGTTAGTCGGGCGGCCGGCAGAGCCCTTGGAGGGATTTGTGGAGCAGGAGCCACCACCCTGGCTGCGAAGGCACCGGTAATGAACCGCTTGACAGTCTGTATCAATGGCTTGAGCATCCCCCCGGTTTCTGGGACAGAGCTGATAGCCGGCACTGAGAGCAGCCCCGTGGTTTTTCAGTCTGATTTAAGTATTATGGAGACAAACCTTCTCAAAACAGCCTTAAAATCGAAGGGTTAAAGCAGCAGAAGGAAGGGATCTTGCTGTGGAGCTTAACTCTGTTTTGTATTACAACTTATTTTGCAGTACAGAGCTCAAAGCTGCCTGCTTACATAAGCACTGAGCAGGGGCGTGTGCTGGATATTGCTGCTCCACAATTGTACCTAATACCTATGGAAGGTGTTGGATATGAACAAGAGAAATCAGAATTTTTATGTCTGTAGTTTGTACCTCGCCCTCTGCTTCTAAAGGACAATTTTGGCAACAAGTTGGATTAGAAGAGAAGTTAGAGGAGGAGGGGTTTCCCTAGAAACCTGAAAAGGCAATAGGCAGTTTCATAGCCCTGATTGATAAGAACAAAGGTATCGAAGGGGGGATGATAAACTTCCCACAGCTTAGAAACAACTGTGACATGAAGGTGGGAGAGACCATGATGGGCTACAAGAAAGGAGGGGCTGAACAACCAGGGGAGCTGTGCTTTTAAGGTTTACTTCGCTTTTTAAACTCAAAGTGGATGTGGTCTACCCATACACACTCTGTTTGGAAAATGCATGTCAGGCAAATCTTTTAGACTGTAAAGGTTAAATTCCTCCAAGAGCTAACTTTCCTACAGGAAACATGGAGACAGAAGCAGCTTCCAGGGGCTTCCCCAGGAGAGGGGCAGCAAGGCAGTATTGGCAGAGTTGCACAGGCCCACAAACCACAGTTTTGAGTATGAACAAGAAACATGTGAAAACTTTGCTTTTCCAGTTTTGAATTATAAGACCTGTAATCAAACAGGGCATATTCTCAGGCAATAGGTAGAAGAGAATGTCTAATCTACATTGACTCAAAGAAATTCCTTAAAAAGAAGAGATTCTTATGGCTGCAAAGAAAATTTACCAAACATGGCCTGTTTTTGATAAGGTAAAAATGTAATCAGGACCTTAAACAATGAGGTTGGTTACACAGAGAGCTAAAGCATTCCTCAGTTTAGGCTTGTTCATTCAAACCTAACACTAATAGGGAACTTTCTATTGTTCAGGATCACTGTAGTGCTCAGCCTAAATCTCAGGGTAAATACTTGACTCATGTTTTCTGCTCTGGGAGTGTATTAAATAGGCAATAGAGCTGCTCCCCAAATAAAGGGTCTTGTGTCACACAGTATCCCTTTCAGCTGCTGCAGAAATCTTGCAGACCCTGCTAGGCTCCCTGCCTGATTTGGCTGGAATAGCAGGACTTGGATGCAGAGGGATGCTGAATCTCTCATCCACACACCACGGATGAAACACTGGAGAGCAGGAGTGCTTTTCTGAAGTGATTTCCACTGTGGCAGCTTCTGTTAAAGCAAAGTTCCCAGTATCCCAATTTATTGTGGTCATACAGCAGTATTTTACTCATTACATTTCATTACCTTTTTTTCTCTCTCTTTTGTTTGCCTTCGCAGTTTGGAGCTTTGTTAAAGCTTTTTTGGGACCCTAAATTGAATCTCAGCAAAGCTACTCAGAGACAAAGCAAAGCTGCAGCTGGAGAGAACAAACAGCAATCCCTGCCAGCACAGAGCTGTGTTTGCTCAGTGGGGTGGACTGCATGGAAACAGCAACGAGTATTGAACAGGCAATCACGGCTGCACTCGGCTGCCTGGGAGGATTCTCTGGTTCCAGCCTCCAGTGCCAGATCTGGAGACTGAAAATCAATTCCCAGCAGTGCCTCTTTGGCCAGACAGTATCAGTATGACAGACCCACTATACATGCTTATGTATTTACTTTCTCTTTTGAGACACCCAGACAAAACACACCAGCACCAACCCGAGGGCTTGGACAGCAATGCTGTGCTCTGGGTGTGAGTATGGAGGTGGCAAAGCTGCTGTCACCTCATGTGTGCCAGCTCATGTCACAGCTTCCCAGGAACCTTGAATATTACTGATCCAATGCCTCCCTGTGCCACAACTCTTTCCTGTTAACACCCACAGAGACGTCTGAACTCACTGCTGAGACTCAGGAAACCTCCTCCAGTCTCCAATCAAGGTGATGAAGCAGCAGTGCTCCTTATTTACCAATGGTGGTTTATTTGGTTTATTTATGGGTACCCACAGTGCACCCATAAAGCACAACTCAGTGCAGAAGAAGCAGAAGGCAATGGAAGCAGAAGGGTTCATTTCCCAGCTGTGTAGTCAGGGCTGTACAGAGAAGGGCTGATGTGCAGCTCCCAAGCTCCAGCCCCCTTTGATCTATCCTTTCTCAAGGCTTGCAGTAGTCCATTATGGAGCTTCTAGGTTCCCAGAATCATGGAATGGTTCAGGTTGGAAGGGACCATTCTGGGTCAGCTGGTCCAGCCTCTGCCCAAGAAGGGAAATACAGGTCATGCCTGTGCTCTTGCTATTCTTGTTAAGCAAGGATACAAGAAAATTAGAATCATAGAATCCAATTTAGAATCATAGAATCTAAGGTTGGAAAAGACCTTTAAGGTTATCAAGTCCAACTGTAAGCCCAGCACGCCACCATGTCCTCCAGTGCCCTATCCACACCCTTTTGGAACACTTCCAGAATAGTGACTCTACAACTGGTGATACCATTGATTCGAACAGGCTCCTACATCTACATGACCTTTTAAAAGTTGAGGGATGCAATGCAGAAGTACCAGGTGAAATTTGCAGATAGGCAGAATTTACACTTTAAAAAAAATTGAAATTACCTGATTCATAAAATAACAGACAAAACACTTGGACTGTAGAAGGGCAGCAAAGAAACTTCCCTGAAAAACAGTGGGATTGTAACAGCTTGGTGTAAGAAGTTTTGGGTAATTTCTCCCACCTCTTGCATTATGTAGAAGGCTGTTAGACTTCTACTGATTGCATTTTTTGGTGACAGATGAAGAAAATGCCTTTAAAGGAATGATCTGCTCTAGGGGAGATTCAGGACTCTGGGCATACCAGGAAAGGCTGCTGCAGAAATTTCATCAGAGAACATTTGCTCATGAGATTTCCACATTTCTCTTTACTGTCACCAAAGTGATTGCAGTGCAAACCAGAGAGACTTCCCAAAAGCTTTCAAAAGTCTTCACTAAACCTTGGAAATGGGGGACAGGTGAGACTGCCCTGCCTGGAAACAGTCCTACTTAAGGCTGTCAGCAGTGGGTGAGACTTCCTTTGTGACTGTGGTGTCCATGTGGGCGAGTCTTATGAATCCCACAAATTTGGGAAGGGTATCAAGCAGTGGCTGAGGCTTTCTGGGGAGCAGGAGAGGACCTGCTGCACCTGTGTGCAGCACAGCATGCAGCTTCTACAGTTGTGCAGGATGTCCTGACCTGTGGGAAGTGCTCATGGAGAGAGTCCATTGGGATTTCAGCTGCTGCATCTCTGGAAATCTTTACCAAACAGAAAGGATTTAACCAGAGAAAAGCAGGGCATATGTGGCAGCCTCGAGTCCACCTATAAATTCCAGTGCTTTCAGGCATTCTGGCACAACCCCCACCCCCAATCACCCGAATTAGCCTCCTGTTAGCTTTAATGAGCTTGGAGAGCCCAATATGAGTGTCCTGGGAGGCCTGTGTGTGCCTTCTCACACATGGGCTTCTCTTTACCTTCATCTGGAAAGCTGACTAACTTATTCCAAGCTATGTGTAATGTTTGTGCACAGTCTGGGAATGCTGCTTCTCACAACCCTACACATGGGGAACATTTCCAGAATTTCCTTCCCAGATCCCTTTTACCTTTTGTCCCAGATTTCTAACCCCCTGGTTTAGGTTTCTCTTCACCCACACTGTACCTGCCTCAAGAGTGCCTAAAAGGCTGATGGTGGCCAAATACTGCAAAAAGAAGAAATTGGAGTCTTCAGAACAACACCCCAGAGCTTGGAGCAGATCTCACATGGCAGTTATTGCACAGGTTGTCCTTGCTCCCTACTCCCACATCCTGGCCTCCCCAGCTGCCAAGCTCCATGCCCACTGGGGCAATGCTGGTGCTTGCAGGAATTTTCCTACATGTCTTCCCTCCTCCTCTAACTCAGCAGATGCACTTCTGTCAGTTCACATTCCTAAATGCTGTGATTTATTTGATGTGCAGATCGGCACATTCATGCATTTACTACAGGCAGGAAACCTCAGGCCTGGCATGTATTTGCAGATGCATTTATGTAATTAAACATTTAGGGGTAATTACTCTAATTGCCTAGCTTGACTTGTAAAACCTCCCATTCTGAAGATGAAATTGATTTACCTAAAGAGGCTTCATTTTCACAGTGCCCTTCATTCCTATCTCCCTTATCCAGCTGAGGGCTTTGCCATATCCCCTTTTCCTGATGCTGCAGGTGGGCAGTGACCAAGGGCTGCTCGATCCTCTCAGCTGGATGCACATCTTACAGAGGGGCTGCAGTCAGGAGTGTTCTGGTGTGTTTGCTTGCACAGTCCCACAGTTTCCAGCAGTTCTCTGACCCAGCTGTAGCCTGGCATGGTCATTCCCCTCTCTTTCACTTTGGCCAGCCCAGGCTGAAGAGCCCTGTGAGGCCTGGCTGTGCAATGTGTGTAATCCCTCGTGCCTGCAGAGCTCCCTGCTCTGCGTGCTCACAGATGAATCTGCAAAGGAGAGAACACTCTGCTTTGAGCACAAAGCTGCAAAGACCTTGGTGTTATAAACCCCAAACCTCAGCACACGGGCTGGGACTTCGCATTTTGACTATTTAGATAAGAAATGCTGCCTGTTCTATTACCCTTTACATGGGCTCAGGTTTAATCACTGGTGTGCCAAAGGGGGATATGCCTTCATTCTTGCAATAACTCTGTGCTGCTTGTGCTGAGCTGAAGGGTCCTGAAGGAATGGAGCTGTTGTAATCATCCCCAGCACTCTCAGCCTTTCAGAGGAGACAGACTTTCACATGTTCATCATGCAGTGCCCTGATCAGCCCTACCCAGCAGCCTTTTGCTAGAGGGTGAATTTTTGTTTCCTCAGATTGGATGACTTTCCCATCTCTTTTCAGCACATGTAGAAATTATTCTCAGAAAAATCACCAGTGGACCCAGAGCAGAGATATGGATAACCAGTCCTTAGCTCTGCAAATGCACTGACTTGTCGTGCCTCAAAGCTATGGCACAATGGAAATTAAAATAAAAAGTACAGATGGGTGTTGTCTTTATAACCTTTCTTCTCTTTTTGTGCTCTGGGCAGCTGGGCTTATAGCAACTCCTACATTTATTTGGACAGGTGGAAAGAAAAATGAGGCAAACTCATTCATCCTCTTAATTCTCTGAAATAGCTCTTAATGAGATGTTATTGTCTACACAGCACATATAAAACAGGCACAGATCCAACACAAAGTTTCATGGTGCTGTCCTTTGGAAAATTTCTCTAATTTGCCTGTGGATTTCATGCACCCACAATACACATTCCAGCCTTCCATGAATAATAACAAATACCCTTTATAACATGCCAGGGCACGATGTCCCAGCATGAGAACAAACCTTTCCTTGGAATTCAGAGGTACCTGCTCCTGCCTGGCACCCTGTCCCTGTACCACTAGGTGGCTTTTCCACCCCATAGTTTGTACCGTGTTCTCCAAAGTCTTTACAATTACGGGAAATCTGCTCCGAAGTGCAACCTTCAAACCGGTGGAAAAAAGAGAACAAAGCTAAGGCATCCTTTAGCAAATGAGCTCTTAAATTCCCATAGTTTTACAGTGAAATCTTTACCAATCCCTCATCTGTCCTTGTAATGCTTTGTTTTGACTTTGTTACAGCTGGCTTATTCCCAGATTTTGGGTATCATGAGGTATCTGCTCAGATACATTTCTGTCTAGCTATGGAACTTTGCAAAATAGTGCATGTGTCGAATTTTATAATAGTAATTTTTGCAATTCATTAGCATAAACCAATTAGTAACACAGAATCAGGATGTGTATTTGTTAATGTAAAGCATTGACTCACCATGTTCTCAGGAAGAGTAAATCCAGGTTTGTCTTCTCAGACATTTTACTCCTTTTTTTTAACTTAACCGTTTTAATTACAGGTCTTTGCTCACACCTAAACACTGCAAATATCTGGCTATGGATAGTATCTTTTTCAAGTAGCACTCAGTGTCTGAAGTTTTCTCCAAAAAGAAAAGCCCTGAGGGGCTCATTGACTGTGTACAGAACAGTACGGGCAGAAGAATGAGGGATGCAAGTCCATAGCAGTGATAAAAAAATATAAATTCACACCCCTCTCCCCTGAGTTTTTGTTTAAGTTTGGCCATGTTGAATGTATTTTATTTGAAGCACAAAGGAGCTGAGTTGGGCAGAGACAGACCTAAGAGATGTTAGAAATTTGGCAGATGAACTCAAGATTTGCATTTTTCATTAATTTCAGATTTTCCTGAACTCCTGTTTTCTATTACAAAAGTGGTCATATATTTGCTGGAGAGAGACCATGGAGCTGTCTCCTGACAAGTGCCCTTCAGTGGTGTGAAAAGTTGCATCAACAGCTCTTTCAGGTAGAACACATGGGATTTACATGTAAATTTTAGGGGGGGGGGCTAATCCTGCAACTAATTTAACACACAGGAGGTAAGATCTGAAAGAGGAAAGTCAGCTATTGATGAGAAGGCTGGAGAAGGCTCCTGCTTTAAAAAACAGCAGAGAGTCTCATTTGGAATATCTGTGTAAAGATGGTTCCTATCTCCAGATGCTCAGCAAAGGGGGACACAGCTGGGCAAGAGGTTGAGAAAAACACACCTGGAGCTGCTCTGCACTGCTGCAGCAGGGTGTGCTCTTGGTTGCCATGTCCTGATTTGTGCTGCTTGGATCCAAGTCTCTGCACTGATTGCAGCAGCCAGCTTTCTACAGCAGCTGGTTTTCAATACAAAGCTTTCCCAGAGGCCCTGGATTGCTGAGGGAAGAGGAAGATTGTAGTTAAATTTATTGGAGAAAAATGATGCTCGGTAAAAGCTGCACCAGGGAGGTTTGAGCTGGATATCAGGAGGAATTTCTTCACAGAAAGGGTTGTTAAGCATTGGAATGGGCTGCCCAAGGAAATGGTGGAGTTACCATCCCTGGAGGTGTTCAAGAAACAACCGGACCTGGCACTTGGAGCCATGGTTTAGTTGACAAGGTGGATTTTGGCCAAAGGTTGGGCTCAATGATCTTAGAGGTCTTTTATACCCTAGATGAATCTATGATTCTGCAGTAATATAACTGAATAAATAAAGCAATTAGGAATATGTGATGCTTTTTTTCATTGTACAAGCACCTTTTTTTCATTATACAAGCACCTTTCAAGCCATGTTTATACAGCATAAGTGTCCATGGTATATTCCAACTAAAAGCTGTGTAATCACAGTAGCCTGGTGCTGATTCAAAGTCACTCTGCTCCCAGGGGCTTTTTTGCTGGAGCTTGGCACCACATGGATGCAGGAACACAGCTTTTGGTGGGCATAGAGCATGGGCAAGAGCCATCTGTGTTATCTCAGTCTAGGTGCATGTCTAAGCTGATCTTTAGGTTAGAATTATCCTAATCAAAATTAAGTTTTGATTTTTCACTCTCAGAGAGATGCATTGTAATCTGTGCTTTTGCTTTGGCCTGGCACAGTTTGAACCTGTGAGTGCTGGCAGTGCTTCCTGGCCAGAGAGTGCCTCACTTTGTGGCTTCACTTGCTGAAAGGCGCTGGATGAGTGGTAAACCTCTGAACAACCTCTGGTCTCTTGGCTGTCCCTCAAGCTGTATTATCTCTGCAAACATGCACTTCCCTTAATCTCTATATAATCTTCTCCCAGACAGAGTAATTAAAAAACAGTTCCATGTCTTTTCCTTAGCTTCGTCCAGCTAAGCATTTTGCAGGCTCCCCTCCTTGTGCCAACAGTCCGTAAATTTTGTCCTGTGACTTTATTTTTTGTAATCAAACTCTTCACTCCTCTGTCAACTCTGCTCTTTATACAGAACATTTTTCAAGTGAAATGCTCTCTTTCCTCCTCTTCACCTCATGGAGATTATTCATGTGGCTGAAGAGTCCTTGTGGAAGCAAGCTCTGATCCCAGCTCTGCATTGTTTTCAAACACTCCCTGTGCCCACAAGCTGGAGCAGACAGCTGTGGTGCATGAGCAGTGAGAGGTGAGGTCTCTGTGCCAGAGCTGTTTCCTGACGTGCTGCAGGTCTGGATGCACTAAGGGGTTCCAGCAGGGTGGCTCTCAGTGAGCACAAGCACTGGCAGAGGAGGCAGCACCCAGGTGGGGATAGCAAAGTGACAGCCAGGGCTGCTCTGGGAGGCAGCTGGACACCTCTCCCAGTTGTGCCCAGCATCCAGAGTCACCTCCTGCCCACAAGGGCCCTGCCCTTCTTCCAGTCCTTGGAAATACCCACTGCAAACCCACAGGTCATGGAGGATGTGATATGCTTTCCACAGGGCCAGTATTTCTGTCAGGTCTTCCTCTTCAAAGCTTTTCTCTTGTCATTGTCAGGATCATCGTCTTTGTTTTTAAGCCTTTGTTAGTTCTGTGCTAATCATGGGACACATGTGTGCTGTGCTGGGATGCTTTTACTCCTTTGCCATCCATTTTCCAGCACAACAAAGAAATATTGTCATAATCCAGTATTCTCAATTATTTTGACTGTAGTTAGACCACTCAGGAAAGAATGTGAAAACAGCTCTTTCAAAGTATCAATTTTATTTTTTCAAGGACTGTATGGGCAGTTTATACCTTATGTTTTAATTGCTTGTGGTAAGGAAACATCAATGGATTCAATGTAATAATATTTTTCTACATGAGTGCCAAAGATCCTGGATCTGAAATGGTACATGGAAATTATTCACAAAAGCAGGTTTTCATTGCATGGATAAAAACTTTTCTGGTACTTTTCACCAGTTGATTTACAAATGAAATCGGTGTCCCTTTTTCACTGTTACTGGTACAGAAGCATAGGGAGGAAAAAGGACTTGATGAGGTTTATTCTTCCTAACAACATGATTGCTTGCAGAGGGGTTAAAGACTTCTGGCTCCTCTCAACTTTATTTGGAGTTAAGAGAACCTTGGGGGCCTATTAAAAAACGATCAATGTTCACCTAAATAATTTCTTTGTATTTCAATCTACTTATTATCTTTACAGGGAATATTTCAACACTAAGAAAGGAAGCTGCATCTTAATTCTATTAGCAGTAGGCCCACAAGCTTCTCAAAATTAATTCTAAATATTTTATGACTGTGTCAAGCTTCAAACATGTTCAACTTCCAGCACTGAGTGCCTTCCTGGTGACTTCAAAGGAATGTGTGCGCACGATGCATAAAGACAATCCCTTGCAGAATCACAGCACTGGTCAGTATCTTTACTGGAAATTAAACATTTCATGGTGGGTATTACAAAGAGGTATTATTTTGTAATGACACACTTGGGAGAATAGTGTGACTGCCTTTAATTTGGAGATCACCTGATGCTGCAAACCTACACAGACTGCCTTGTAAGAAATACCTCTTAAAGTAAAACGTTGGCATTTTCTAAGGTCTTTGTTTAAGTGCCACCCAGGTTCTTGCCTGCAGGCCTCCTCCACCTCTGTGTGAAAAGAGCAGTTATATTAGTAACTGTATGTGGCCAAAAAAGCTGCTGAAACCAGAAGGCTATAAATGACTATTTACACAAAGCTTTTAAACTTCAGCTTTTAAACCATTTAAGCCAAAATATATAACTCAACCAGACTCGCTGAAGGCATGGCTCAGGTTCAGTGAGACAGATCATAAAACTTAGACAGGCTTACACAGAACCTGATCTGAGTTTCAGATTTGTAATTTATGCTGGTTTGAGGTTTTCTTACAAGTATTTTGCATGCCCTAACAAATACAAGTGCATTTTAGTTTTTACAATGTCAGGGGTGTTTGAGCACCAACACACCCTTCAACCCCGCTCCAAAGGCTTTGATGCCCATGTTTGGGGCCAGCACTGTAACCTGGGACAAGATTGAAGGGGAAAGAGGTGTGAGAAGTCTCCTCCAGGCTGGGATTTGCCTGGCCTTCTGCCTGATCCTGCCCTGACCTCCTTGACTTGCCTTCCTGGCTTGGGCATTGCCCTTCCTCCCTGCTGTGGCTTTGCACAGCCTTTGTTGGGCTGCAGCTGATTGCAGCTGGTGTCACCAGGGCTGCTCTGCTCACCTTGCTGGGGTGCTGCAAGACTGTGCCCCAACACACACTGAGAGTCTCACACGTGGTTTTCCAAGCACTTGTTTCAAAAATGAAACCAGCTTGTTAAATTACAGAAAAAAATTTTACCATGTCATCATTAAAAGTCTTGCAGGCAGTTGTGCTATAGTTAAACAATAGGGTCTGACACTTGAGTGAAGTCCTGTTTGCCAGGATTTCACTGGACATGGTATGCAATAGCATCATCATGATGATGATGACCAATCTCTTGCATCATTTAGATGTGATTTCCTTCTGGACATGGAAGTCCTGGTCCCATTTTAGTGAGGGCTTTGTTGGAGGGTGGTGATTTTGTTAGGCAAAGAAGGTGTTCTTATTACACCTGAAATATGTCTGTTAGTCATTGCTACACCATGTTTGCCTTGTTCTCCACATTATTCTTTGGATATGTTGCTATTGGCATGAATGCCAAATCTTGCAGACTCAAAGGCTGGAAATTTCTCTAGGACAGAAGGGTAAGCTCTATTTACACACTGGATAATATGCAGAAGCCTGTGATTGTATCTAGGAAGCTTTAACTTTACTTATGCTTTGTTTATGATTTGGTTTTGTAAATGATATTGAATAATTATTGTCTACTCATCCAAGGACATATGATACGTTCTCCAGCAACTGTGTCACCCTGTGTCTCCAGTTTCTTAATGAAGTCCAAGTTCTTAAGGAAAAATGAGGAAGTCCTGTCCTATGTAGGACTTACAAGCCATATCCAAGAAAGAAATTACTCTCCTAAGAGAGTGATTCTGCCTGGTGTTTATTTTTTTCCATAACAAATCCACTTATGCTCTTGTTATTGGCATTATCAGGAGGACTCTGTCTGTGCTTTTCTGCAGCTGGTACTTAAAGGGTGAAAAAAATATGAAATATAGTAACATGACCCTGGTACTACCATATGACCAGAAGTGTGAGCACTCCACTGGTGCTGGTAGGATTAAAGAGTAGGACAGGAGTGGTTGTAGAGCTTGTGGCTACAGAGGCTCTGCCAGACACCCTTTGTACACAAAGCCAAATGGACCTTGAAGAGTTCTCCTGACTGCACATGTGGGTGAAGTATCAACCAAACCAATGCAGGGGAGAGGGCAGACAGAGCTAATGAGAACAAGGCATAATAAAAAATGAGTATGGGCACACACATACATCATCACAATAAAAAATGTGTATGGGCACTCATATACATCATACAGAGAGGGACAGCACTGCAGTCATAAGGCAAAATCAGCTTCCAAAAACTGTGCACTTCTAGCCTAGAAGAGATAGGATAAAACCATCTGATTAGCCAGAGAACCTGCAAATTTAAGACAAAGTGAGTGTGACAACTCCAGCCCTTTCATGAATAGTGTTTTATCTTCCTTTGTTGTCTAGCTAAGCTGGTTTGAAAAGCCCCTTCATCAGCAGTATGTCATTTCTAGCACAACAGAAGTGCAAAACTACACAATCCTGAGGATGCTTAGGTCCTTAACCGATTAACCTACAGTTATGTAGGTTCCTCCAGTCATGTTATAAACATTTTTTTTTCTAAAATACAGTGATCAAAAAGTTCCACAGTCTCCTACTGCCTCCAAAGTTTTAGCAACTTCTTAAAATAATGCTTCTCCTACTATACATCATCTTTTATTGGTTTTTTTTCAGGAGCCACAGCAGATCACGAGGTTGGTATCAGAAGACATACAGGCAAACAAACACAGACCTGCTGCATCCTCAAGTTATGCTTCAAGCATGGTTGCTCCACAGCTCTGTGAATCAGCAGTCTTGTGTTCTTGGTCAAATTGTACCATTTACATATCCTGACTCCCAACCTACAGCTGCATGACTTGTTTGCATGACTAATTTCACTGAATTCCAAGGGCAGGACTTCAGGGGCCTCCAATTGCAGATCCCAGTACCTGTGGGAGGTAACACCTAATCAAGAGCCTCTGCTCCCTCCTCAGCCAAATCAGTGAAGCTCCACCAAATGTGGATCTCCAACATTCCCAATCACAGCACTGCTTTCAATGCTAGATCTCTTTCCATTCCTCTGAAAGAGGTCTTAAAATCAGGAGGAGGGATAGAAGACACACTGCCCTGGATTATGCCATAACCTACTGCCTACAGCAGCCTTCTGAGTCATGAGTGGGCTGCATCCCATCAGGCCAAGATGAAGCTGAATTGAGATTTCCCACTCCCTAGCTGACTACATTTGTTAAAATAAAAGGAAGGAAGCTGTGTTTCTCTTCCCTCACCCTTTTCACAGAAGCCTGTGGTTTTTCTGTGAATGGCACGGGCTCAGTGCTACAAGGCTCTGAAGCAGAGTGGGCTTCTCCAGGGATCCAGGTGGAAGAGTCATGCCTTTGCTGTGTTCCTGAACCAGGCTGAGGGGCTGGCCCTACTGGTCACTGACACCTGTGCAGGCATGGCAGCCCAGTTCAGTCATGTAGGGAACTGCCAGGACACTTGGTGGTAGGAATTTTTACATACCTCTAGGCTCAGTTGCCACCACAGAAATTAGTTTTCCTGATAGGTATCTATAAGATAGGTAGTGTTCTTGAACTTGGTCAGATGAATCCACCTGAGTCCCATCTCTGGTGCCCAATGCAGATGCTAGAACCTCTCCATCATGACAGTGCATTTATTTAATGACTTGGATGTTTGAGGGCAAGTCACATAACCCTATGTATTTTAACTCACCACCCTAAACATCTAATTACTTACTTCATGATGATATTTTAAGGGTTAATTTACATTTGAGGAAATGGCTCAGGGTCCCCAAGGAAATGGTCACAGCACCAAACCTGCTGGAGTTCAAGCAGTATTTGGACAACACTCTAGGGTACACTGTGTGGGGTGTCCTGTGCGGGGCCAGGAGCTGGACTTGGATGATCTTTGTGGGTCCCTTCCAACTCGGGATATTCTGTGATTCTGTGAAATATCACAGACACACAGATAATTCTGAGCACTTTCTGTGTAATTAAAAAGAGCAGCAAATGTTACCCTGAGAACAAGAGCTGGCAGAACCACCAGCTCCATCCCAAATACTTGTCATACCGGTTCTGAATCGCCCTGGGATGCACGGGTTGCATTACCTGAAAAAGGGTGCAGCAGTAAGGCAGGCAGGTTGTTCTGAGTATCACCATGTGTGCTGAGCACACCTGGCCTTTTCCTGAGAACCTCCCCAGGACTGGGAGTACGTAACACTCCGAAGATGGAAGACTGATGGAGGTGGATTGCTGGCATTTTCAGCAGATTGAAAAAAATGGCTCTCGGCGATGTTGTGGATGTTCTCAATTCACCTGCAACAAACAGAACCACAATGAGAGTGAATTAATATTGGCTATTACATTGTTAAAAGGACTTAGAAATGTCCTTCCCTGGCAAAACCTCTGACCACTTGGCATTTTCATCAAAAGTGGGAATCCTATCCTATAAAAAAGTGCCAGCTGCCCAATTATTTATAAAAGTAATCACAACTGACTACCATCAGTGGATCCTGTATTGCATTGAATTCAAGATATCTCCCTTTTAGTCCTGCCTGAGGTGTGGGCCGGAGTTTCAGAGCCATCCCCACACTTGGTTTGTTATCAGCCAACTCCAAACAACTCTCTCATCTGCCTGTAGATCTCCTGGTCTGTCTGTCAAGGTATCTGCCTTTTCCAGTGAATGACTCCATGAATGATGAATACATTTCCCAAACTGTGGCTTCTTTTCCCCTTCTGAATAGAAAATGAATAAATGTTGTCAGAAAGGACCCTAGGGAAGCTTTCACTCCTCCTACTCGAGGGATGAGTAACTTGACACACCCTTGAACACGAATCTGCTCTATTTCATAATCTTGGCAATTTGCAATCTTCCAAGAAAAAGAGTCCAGAACTGACTAAAACACACATCTCTGAATGCAAAGGCAAATTCCCCTCAGCTGTACATCTTATACTTTGCATCCTGATTCTCTCAGCATATCAAATCCCTCTTCCCTAGGGATTTATTTGGCACATCTAAGCCTTGCCTAGTTACAAGTGAACTTTTGAGCCTGATGGGAAGATTTGAGCATGCTCCTCCCTTTCATGTCATGGGATGCCACGTGGTGAACTCTCTACTCCTGCTCTTCAGGCTGATTCCCATGAATTCCTTCCCATTCTTGTGGTGTGGTGTGCATCCCTTTGATGAGTCCAAGAATCTAGTTTTTTGAAAACAACCCTTTTTTTGGTTTTTTTTCCACAAAGCTGTGATTCCTAGGATGTGATCACCTTCCTAGGTGCCCTCCCAACTCTGTGATGCCCTAAGAAGAGGGTTGTTTGCATCCTTGGCCTGGGGATAATGCCTTTAAACTGTCCCATCAGTAAGTGGGTTCTGCTCCTGGGAGCCAGGAGAGGGATACCTGCTGCTCTCAGCGTGCTCCAACAAGAATCTTTCTGCTCCCAGGAGGTGTTAGCAGCTGTTTGCCCCTGCAGCACAGTTGGCTTCCAGACACGGATGTAACTGCCACTCCTGCACACAAAATTCGGCCCAATGTGCAGGAATTGCAATTGATGCGAGTCAGCATGAAAAAACTACCTCCTTTCTTAAAAGACAAATATCTGAGGGATCTGCAGAAATTCCAGGGATAAAAAGCCTGAAAGGATGGTATAACCACCAGAGTCCAGATGAAGTGTGGAGGAGGGAACCCTCTAATTCTGGGCTCCAGGCTGATGAAGGGTTGTGCACAAGTTTTTGTTGTTTGGGGTTTTTTAATTCTACCCCTCCTCTGCTGTCTTGCTAGTAATAAAACAGCTATAAAATAACGCAGTGATGGCACCCAAACACATGCAGGCACAAGTCAGCAACTTGCCCCTTCCATGGAAAAAAGTTGTGGATAATAAAGGAAAGCCTGTGAATGAAAGCACAGTCAGTTATTCTGAGTGAAAACAAGCAATTTTACAACTTAATCCCTGGAAGCCAGAGTGAAGAAACAACTTCCAGAAATCAGAGTTTCACACCCACAACTAGGTATTATTAACTCAAACTTTGGAAAAAGCAGGAACCTAAACCTCCTCCTCTTTTTCTAATTTTTTTTTTTTTGTCTGTTTCTGAAAAAGAGCAAATGTACTCTGCCCACCTACAAAGCAACCAGTGTCTCCCCCACCTCCCCAAATTTAATTATTTTCAATTACAAATCCTGGGATGAGGAAGCAAAAAGACCAAGGGTTTATTGTTGCTTTAGGATTTGTTAGTCTCTTTGAGAAACCACAGGGGAAAATAAAACAATCTCCATTTTCTCACCACACAGTCAGCACATCACTGAATTAAAAATTTAAAATTACAGAAACATGGGAAAATGGAAGAAATGGAAGTATAATGAAACTGTTACCAAATCAGTATCTTTTTCCCAGCAGTAAAATTAAGGGGGTGGTAATCACATGTTCCACTCCCTCACAGAGTTGTTCTGATGTGTTGCCAATTAAGAACTGTAAGACACTGAGATAAATGTATTTTAAGATAATGTTGAAAATGGAATAATCTCATTTTTAACACAACAGAAACACTGCTTAAATAATGACACCTTATCTGAATTGTGTTTGAGATGGCATGGGACAGGGTTAAATCCATGGATTTAAGTTCACAGAAGAATGAAAGGTCTATAACAACAGCATTCCTAGAACAACTTTAGAGAGGACACTCCACCACTGCAGTCCCTTTTATTACTTATTTTCAACTTTTATATTCTTGTTTGCTGTAACAAATCACAGCATTGCCCACCTGCAGACAACCACACTGTCACTAAAATTCTGTGTCTTTCCCAGCTTATGTGGCCACACAGACGTGCAGAGAAAAAAAAGAAAAACCAACCCAAGCAGCTGGGCAGACTCTGGAATGATGGGCACACTTGGATCTCATCTAAATGAGGCAGCAGTATAATGAGAAATGCATCTTGTGACATGAGGACATGTGCTGCTGTGCCCCCCTGGGCTAAAATAGCAACACACCAAAGCCAGCTGATTGCATTCCCTGCAAAATCCAAGCTTGTAACTCTGAAGCAGAACACCATTCAAACAAAGCCTGTGCTTTCTGCTTTTGGTGCTCATGGTCCTATTGCTAAGGTAGTGTTATTTGGGCCTTCATCTTCCAACTTTTCCAGATTACCAAGGGATCAGATTTCTGAGGTACCCAGTGACCTTTCCCTACCGTACCCAAATGCCAAAGCACTGCGTGTGCACAATTTAACAGATTAACAAAGTAAATAATACAGGCAAAGTGTTATAAAACACCACCACCAACAAAAAAGGTTCTCTTGCATACAGAACTTAGAACATTATCCTGCAGAAAGAAATGCATAACCAGGCTGAACTGAAATCAGGAGATTGAAGCAAGTCATTGAATTATTTTCTATTGCAATGGTAAAATTTTTAGCATAGCAATTAGAATACCACCAAAAAACCAAACCAAAACAAAACAGAAACCCCAGAAAACCACAAGAACCAAACATTACTCTTTCCAAACTACTGAGGATTTTTGGGTTTTTTGCCCATGCAGAATGATAAGTTGTTACAACTTATCTAAGAGAAGTGCTACATTGGCTCATTACATACATTTTTACTAAAGACAGCTAAATTCCTTAAAGTTCCATTGAAAAAGCCATCGCTGAGATTCCTGAGCAGTAACTTTTACAGAGATAAGCAATATTTTAATACCTTAAATTGCATATGAAGAAAAGCACAGTGCAGGACTCAGCAACAACCAAGTACAGCCTAAGTGAGCTGAAAACCCTTCAGTTTGTTCTTTCTCCCACTGCTGTAATGGTGCATTAGCACTTGTCCAGCTCCTTCACTGAGCTATTGCAATAGCTCATACTCAAGAACAAATCAAAACCCTCCCAGGTTTTTTTTTCTTTTCTTTTTTTTTTTTTGCTTAGAGCAATAAGCATTAATTAGAAATAAAATCCATTTTCCCTTATTCTCTCATGTATTTTTCAAGACTTATAATAAACCTTATAATAAATATATTCTTGCCTTCTCAAATCTGGGCACTCAACCCACCAATTTCTTTAAAAATTAATAATAAACCCGATATGGTTAGCACATTTTACTCCTTGACATTCAAAAATCATCTAAAATGAAGTTTTTCTCTGACTCTAGGCACTTTAACATCATTAATAATATAACACAACCCTAGCAGCATTAGGGTAATTATTTCAATGGGAAGGCAGTCCTTCAGACCTCGATGGATACTCCTTTCCATCCTTCCTCATGCTGGGAAATAATCTTAATTCTCCTGACAAAGTGCTATCCTACATGCCTTTGGCACCAAAAGATGACTGGATTCAAGCTATTTCTGGTGATGACAGAAAACAATCCCCCAGTCCTGGAGAACAACCTGACACCTGCTCCTGCAGTTTTATTAGGACAGAAAAACAACTGGCTTCTGCTGGCTGGGATAAAGCGGTCTGCAATTGTTCAAAGCTTTACAAGGCAGAACTGGTGTGTTAAATACCAGTGCTCATCTAAGTGGGTGCCAAGCAAGATGTTCTGCTTCAAAAAGGAGCCCCTGGTGCTGCTCCTATCACTCGGGCAGGGCTGTGACAGCAGCAGCTGTAAGTGGGATGTGTTCTGGGATGTGTTCTGCACCTCATGTGCCATCGATTCCCACAGCTGTCCTGTCAGATCCTGCCAGCCTGCAGAACACGCTGCGAGTGCACTGCTTTGCCAGGCATCCTTGGAAAGGCTTGTTATGGGTGTCAGCTCAGGCAGCCCTTGCGTGCTGAGCTGAAATGGATCCAGAACAGCCTCGGGGCCACCTTCTGCTGATACTACAAAGAAACACAGTTTTTGTCCAAGTTCAGCGTTAGGGCACACCCACCCCCCTCCTGCAGTGCCCACTGCAATCGTTACTTGCCTTAAAATGCACAGAGGTAATTTAAAAGCTCCCTCAGTATTAGTGTCATGCCATTTTCACACTAACAGTTCAAAGTCAAAGTAAACAAGTTTCAGCCACACACACAAACACTTTCTGCTTTTTTAAGTTACCAAGCACATACCGTAAAGGCAAGTCTTGCTTTGTAATCGCTGATTTTTCCCCCCTGTACAGTTATTCAGATCTCATTCCAGAATTCGTCGTCTGGTTAATTAACAGATTTCAGTTTGTTCTGTGTTTAAGGGGAGATTGTTTGTGGCTTGACTCTGGGAAAATGCACAAACGAGGCAGCAGCTTGTTTTTCAGCTCCTGTCTTTGCATTTTCTGCCCAAGAGCCAGGGAAGCATGTAAATTAGGAAGCACATGTATCTTGCAGGATTAGCATTTCTCAGAAGGCAGAGAAATGACAGCACACCTTCCAGTCTCAAGACAGAAAAATTGATCATGTACCATTTTGGGGGTGGATTTTTTCATGTTTCTCTGCCAAGCTACTGATCTGAAATCTTATTTTTATTTCATTCATCCTTCTTTCAGTAACAGTAACTCCTCTGCTGGTAATATAATTGCTCATATTATGATGCCTCAAGTGAGGTTAAGGCTGCATGATGAAAACATATGCCACATACAAATATACATAATGTACAATATAGGAAATCTATCAGGATTCATTTGGTGCAGTTACCTGAGCACTCTGCATAATAATCCCACAAGAAATATTTCACAACATGTACATCAAATAGGTAAAATTGCCTCAAGGCCAAGAGAACCAGAATGCACTAAATGAATTTTCTTGTAAGGATCTACTCCTTCAGAGATTTAAATTAAAATGCAAAGAAATTTTCCCAAGTAATCCCAAGAGTGTAAATTTAGAAGGGAAAAGGCTAAAACCTTTAGATATTTTCTTAGTAAATATATTCTGCAGCCAAAGGCTGAATTCAGATCAGTTTTTTTATGGTGCATAGGTATTTCAAGGCAAAAAAAGAATTGATTCTAATGCTTGTGGTAATAAATGAAATGTCTGCTTCTGGCACTTAGAATTTGAAACACAGTGGTCCCAGTAGATCAACTTGATGCTGTGCTTATCATGGCCCATCAGATTTCAACCTGCCTTCATCCAATAAAATAAAGCATAACTTCTGCTTGGCTGAAAACTAATTTTCAGAAATACATCTGATCTTCAACAGAAGACATGAAATGATGGCAAATCCTCAGCTTCTCTTGGGAATGTGTTCTGGTGGTTAACCATGGAAAAATGTGTGTCTTATTTCCTATTTGAATTTGTCTGGCTTTTGCCTCTGGCCATTACTTCTTATTATGCCTTTTTTCAATAGATTAAAGAGCCCTTTAATATCCTGTATTTCCCCTCAGGAATGTTCCAATACACTACAATCAAGTCACCTCCCAATTCTCTTCCAGATAACTTTAACAGCCTGAGCTCTTAAAACATCCCAGCATAAGACATTTTCTCCAGCCACCAGAACATTTTGCTTCATTCTTTTGCTCTCTCTTATCTTCCAATGTGCTTCTTAAAATCTGAAAACCAGCACTGTATGCACTACCCTATGATGATATTATTGAGGTCAAACATGAAAGGTAAAATAAACACTTTTTAATTCCTTTGTTTATACATTGATTAATCCTTTTCTGCCATAGCAGCATACAGGAGAGCCCTTATCTGATTGCTTGCTTATCTGACCCTTAAATCCTTCTCAAAGTCATTACCTTCACAGTCTTCTATTTTCCAGTAATGGTCTCCACACTTGGGTTTTAAGATAGGCAGCTATTTGGTTTGATGAATGAAAATTCACTAGGTTTGAACAAGCTGCTTGTACAAACTTGCATTGTATCGATCAGTGATGATCGATATGACCCCATCCTGGTCATTATTTACAATTTCATTAATTCTGAATTTTTGCAGCAGCAGGTTTGGATCTGCTTCCAGATCATTGCTAAAAATGTAGCAGGACAGACATGGAACCTGCTACTAGGACCTTTTTAGACACCATCTCTGTCAACTAAGTTGTCATCTCTGTCTCAACTAAGTTGAGATATGGCAGCAAATTCCATTTGTATGGTTTGTTGGCACTGTATAATAAGAATATCACACAGCACCAAATCAAGTACCTCCTCAAAACAGTATTGATAGCTATTTTAACTAAAACACTCTAGATCTACATCATATTCCTTTGTTTCAACTTTTTATTATTTGAATTTCACATCAGATTTTCTATTTTGGTTAGGATTTAAGCTAACCAGTTACTTGGGTCATATTGTTCACCCTTTTAAAAATGGGACAAAGCAACAGTTTATCAATTCTTTAACCTCCTGATTTTAAGGCAAGATACAAATACAAAGGAGCAGCATCTGTAGTGCAGGCAGAAGCAACAGAAAGCAGAGGAGACCAGAAATCGCATTTCTCACAGCATTTCCAGGCTGGAAACCGCAGGAACTGCAGACTTGCAAAGCACCTGCTCACAAATATCCTGGTCCTGCTGAACTCCAGCCCCGCACAAACACACACTCAAGGAGATGTGGAATCTCCTCCCGACTGTGGAGACAGGATAAGACACGACTGCTTGCCCCAGGCACCGCAGAACCTCCCCGAGCGGCTCCGCAGCCCTGCGGCCATGGCTGGACCGGCCTGACCGCCGCGGCTGGCACCACTCGCAGCCTCCGCCTTCCCTCTCTCTTTGCACCACCAGATTCAGGCTCCCAAAAATCTTAAGCAGCACCAAGGGAGGTTTAGCTTGGACATTAGGAAGAATTTCTTCACGGAAAGGATGGTTGGGAATGGGCTGCCCAGAGAGCTGGTGGAGTCACTGTCCCCGGAGGTATTTAAGGAAGGGCTGGATGGGGCAATCAGTGCTATGGTCTAGTGGACAAGGTGGTGAACGGTGACACGCTGGACTCGATGATCTCAGAGGTCACTTCCACCGCAACTGATTGGTGGTTCTATAACGAAAAGAAGGAGGAGAAGGAGGAGAAGGAGGAGAAGGAGGAGAAGGAGGAGAAGGAGGAGAAGGAGGAGAAGGAGGAGAAGGAGG
>VZRH01002835.1:1308964-1332670 GCA_013397555.1 Urocynchramus pylzowi | reverse complement strand
CCTCGGGCTGGGCCGGCGCGGAGCAGCGGGAGCCGGTGGCGAACGGTGGCCCCGCGGGCGGGCAGGCGCATCCCACTGGGAACGGGGCCGTGCCCGGCGCGGCGGGAACCCCGCGGCGCTGGAGGAGGAGGCCGCGCCGAAACTCGCTGACGGAGGAGGAGGACGGCAGCCAGGAGTTCGCCACTCGCAGCCGCTTCCTCTACTATCTGTTCAGCCTGGGCACGGAGCTGGGCAACGAGCTCTTCTACATCCTCTTTTTCCCTTTCTGCATCTGGAATGTGGACGCCTGGCTGGGCCGGAGGCTCATCATCATCTGGGTGTGGGTGATGTACCTGGGGCAGTGCACCAAGGATGTGATCCGCTGGCCGCGTCCTGCCTCGCCGCCCGTGGTGAAGCTGGAGGTCTTCTACAACTCCGAGTACAGCATGCCCTCCACCCACGCCATGTCGGGCACCGCCATCCCCCTGGCGCTCCTGCTGCTCAGCTACGGCCGCTGGCAGGTAATGCTCACACCTCCGTGTCCTCCCTCACCCGTGCGCTTTCCAGCCCCGAGGTGTGAGGATGTGGCAGACCTGATTTCTCCTCAGGAGGGGAGGTGGCTGAGTTTGGTTGGGAAAATGTGAGATTCGTACCTTTTTTGCTTGCCTTCCTCTTATTATTTTTTTTTTTCTGTGATTTAAGCGAGTGCTCAGGTAACGAGAAGTGTTCTAGTAATTCTGTCTTGTGAATGGAAGTTGTGCTGGTTTTGGGGATTAGCTCAGTACGCATGAAAAGTTCGCGGTAACAATCTGCGTTTTGTTCCTATGAGAGTTTTTTCCCAGCTAGTCCATTTGGCAAAGTTTGCATAAGCATCCAATGTTTTTACAGGCATTTGGTTTTACAAAGTGAGAATTTAGTGGAGAGCCAGTAACTAAAGGGCTTCTTGTTGATCCTTCTTTGTTTCGAGTCACTTCGTAGCGTCACTGAGGTGTAGCTTTAGCCTTTTCTTTAACGATTTTATTTTCATTAACCACAAGCTGGAAACGATTCTGATATTTGTACTTTCAGGAGGTTCTACAATCTATCAGTGTGTTCATAATTAGCAGGAACTGATAATCTGTGATATTTTCATCACCTTCATTCAGCAGAATCTCTAAAATCTGGCTGTTGCACTTGGGGTCAATAGATAAGTTAAAATAACACTGTTGATCGTCTGGTTTACGCAAGCAGCGGCATGTGCTTTGGCGCTGGCTGCTGGAAGTACGGCAACAGCAGCAACTCCAAAGAAAGCACATCCAGCTCTCTAAATCACTGCACCACTTTCAGCGGTAGCTGAGGGAGAAGGCTTTGCCAGGTAAATGTGCAGTGCAGCGTTTTAAGAAGTTAGGCAGTAATCGGACTCTTAAGTTGTTAATGTTTACTAATCCTTACTGTAATACCTGCCTGCTTTAAGTTGGATGTAAGTCATGTCGGTAGAGAGAACTGACTCTGATTTCTAAGCTTCGTGCAGGGGCTTAACTCTTGTCTTCCCAGTCACTGGTAACAATCACCAGCTGTCTGCTGGCTCTGCCGGACACTTTGTGGCTCTATCTCAGCATCTAGAATGGGTGACTAAAGGAATGAGATGATTAAGGGTTAGAGATTTTATTTGGCCTCTCTAACCAAAGATTATTTATCTGTTTCTGCAAGGTGAATGCATGTGCCTAAAAGGAAGCTCTTAGGGATTCAGATTTGCTAGGAAAAGGTGAGGTATTATCTGCTGGAGTTATGTGGGCATAATTATTACATATATATATATATATATATNTCTTTTGTGAGTGTTTGAAATAAATATTTGAAGTTTTGCCACTGAGATGCTTAATCTCAAAGTTGTTTTTATTAAATGGCCAAAACCTTTATGTTTGATTATTGCTTGTTAGATGTGTAGGGCTGGTGTCAGTTGGAAGAACAACCTGGATTTGTGCTTCTTTGCATGTGGGAAAGCTCATTTAGCAGTACCAGTCGATCAGCTTTGCACAGACTGATGTCATGCAGAGGAGAGCCCGTCTCGATGGCCTTTACAGGAGCAGCAAACAGGGTGTGAAATGGTGTTTTTGCAATGAACCGAGTTCGAGCTGTGCTTTGCCAACCCTGCCGCTGCAGTCTGAGAAACACTCTGCTAATTGACTAAACATATTTACCATGAATGCAGGGTAGGAAATGATAAATATTCAGCCTTGTTATTCGTGTAGGACTGTGCTTAAGAAATGAGGGAGCAAAGTGTTTGGGTCTTGATTTTAATTCCTTTTTCTTAGAAAATGAGTATGAATAAAAGACTTCTCTGAAACCAATTTCTGTCATTTCAAAATACTCATGTAAAAAAAATCCCTTCTGATTTTTAAGTTATTTCCATAAATTAATCAATAATTAACCAATGGCATGTCAAGAGTCTTTTTCACTAACCTTTCATTTGACACTTCTTCTGTTCTCCCTGTTTTACTTCTGTTGAAAGGGAGTAGAACCTATGTGACATCTTTTTGTCATGGAATATGGCATTTTTCTGGAAATGGTGTTAAAAAAGATTGACCTCAGAAGTTCTTGGAAGTTCTTTATCTTCATTAAAGAGAAAGGAGTTTTTAATATTATTTTTATTAAATTCTACAAATTTATCAGTAGGTGCAGGTTGCTGGATTTAAACCTTTGGCAAACTCTTTCTGTCTGTATTTAGTATCAAGAAGCCTCAAGCAGAGCCTGATTGTGGTGATTTGGTGTCCCAAATGTCTTGGGGCTGCTGGTTCAGCAGGTCCCAGTGGAACGAGGCTGAGGGTGAGCTGAGGCAGATACAGGAGTAACTCTGCAGGGACCTTTGCTCTGCAGTACAGGCACCTTTGAGTTTGTCACTTCGAAGTTTATACTAAACCAAAGAAGCTCCTCTTGCTCTGAAACGTTACACCAGTGAGGAGGGAGTCTCTTTCTTGTGTGGCTTATTTGCAGTTTGCTTGCAGTGATCTATGACTTCCTACTATTGTGTGATAGTTCTTTTCTATCAAAGACAATCTGAGTCTTTTTCTTGAAGAAAATAGACAACAGAGAAAATGTACTCCTATTTTTCTAGGTGTGGCCCAGATTGTGCATTTAAAAACATTTGCATTGCAGTAGGGTTTTTTTCTTAACCCGTTGACTTTGTGCTTTTTAATTTTTTAATGCCTTTAAGCAATCTTGTTACAATTACTTTCTTTTCACATAGTATTCAAAAGGATTTTTGACCATAAAACTGAAATACTTTCTGTAAGTGTAATAGTTCTATTGTTCAAGTAAAATATTTTCAGAGATAATGTATTTTAAAGATGGTTTTGGCAAATTGTCACAATTAGAGACTTTGGGCATAGGGAATATTCAATGAAACTGTCTTTCAGACAGAAGCAAGTTATATATTAGAATAACTTTCAGAGTAGCTAACTGTTCTGTCCATTGTATCCAAATTTTTCAGTTTCTTCTTGAATTATGAGAGCTTGCCTGAAACTTTTGATTTTACTTGCATAATCCATGTTCATTTATTTATCTAATGTGTTACATTTCTGCAGGGAAAACCATTTATTTCAATGACATTTCAGTAACCATGTAATATAAAGCTCATGTCAAAGACTCATGAGAATTTGGGAGTGTTATAAATGTTGATTTCTTTTCTCCCCCACCTGTCTTTGAAGTGCTGATACCCTGAAAGAGGAGGGCAAATATTTAAAAGACAGTGAGGTTGTAGATCTTGATACGATGTAGGAAAAAGCAACCTTTATCAAATTGGGGAAGACTTGCTTTCTTTGAAGTCATGACAGTTTGAGCCAGGCTGGCTTATATCATGTCCCAGATGGGGTGAGGAAGAGATAGTGTGAACTGCTAATTATCCACAAAATCTCCAAAGGCTCAGGCTGGGACTACTGGAAAAAGTACTTTTATTATTTTAGATTACATTGAACTGCTGATTTCAAATAGACACCAAGATGTATTTTATTACAAATGGTCCTTCAGTTGGGATGGTACCTGAATGTGTCATAATTCTGCTGGCTTATTTTGAGGAGAAAAAAATAAATATCAGCCAGGTGATACAGAAAATTCGCTTCTCTCCCAGAGTTCCTCCAGGATGCAGGCTGGCTGCAGCAGTGGAAATGCTGGCTGCATTAGGAAATGATGGGTTTGCACTCCTTCCTGAGCTCTGCATTAACCAGCTCACTGAGGCACTGCTGACTCTCACTGTAGCCACTGAGCAAACTTGGGCTGATATTCAGCAGGAGCCCCGAGCCTGGCTTGATGAGTAGCAGGCCTGTAACTGCATTAACCAGCACCTAGTTACCTTCTGAAGCAGCTTGTGGTGTTGAATATGACAGCCTTGTCCTTGTCCTCCCTGGGAACGTGGCTGGCAATGTTTGATGTGCAATGCCTGTCACCAGTGACTGCCTTTGCACCCTGCTGCTGCTAATGGTGACCTGGATAAACACCACTGCTGAACCTGCACTAGGTGCATCTGTTCTCCAGTGGCCTCTCTGATGCAGTTTTCATTTACAGTTTTCATTTACTCAGTGCTCTTTTGACTCTCTGTGGTACTGGTTGTGGAAGACTCTTATGTGGTACCACGTGAAACTCCCTTCCAGAAATCTTTCATCTGCACTGTGACTTTTATCAGCCAAGGCTGGTGAATGTAATTAAATGAGATGGGTTTGACAGGATCTGTGTTGGGATTTCAGGGAGATCTGCATCTCTCTGTGGTTCTGACTGACCCCTATTGAAGATTACCTCTAGAATTGTCTGCCTGCTCTTTCATTCCAAAAGGCTAAACTCTCTGATCCCCACTGGAAATAGGGAATAATTGGTTACTGGGAGTGAATAAACAGCCTAATCACAACAGTGCTGTAGTGAGAATTTTGCAGAAAGGGACACACCTTTGTTTTCAATGTCTGTCCTTGGTGAAAGGCTTGCATTTTCAGTAAGACTGATGTAGTGATAAACTGGAAGTTACACATAGAAAACCATCTCTTACAAAGTGTGTGTGCAGGAGCAAGTGCAGTCCCTTCAGAAAGAGACACATCACCTCTCAGAGAAGCCTGGATGTGCCTTTGGCTAAAATACTAAAATGTTGAGAAGAAATGTTGGCAAAGAGATGTGTGCATGCTTGTCTAATTGGTCTTCTTGAACATGTTTCCTTAACAGTCAAACAAAAACTCTTCTGCCACGGGAAGCACAGCTGAAGGGATGATCTGAAAACACAGAATTACCCACACAATGATTTGAGAGAGATGGGGATTTGGAGGGTCAGCACTGGCCTTGTCTTGTGTGTGTGAGATGTAAGGTCTTCCGTGGGCCATATTAATGCCTGTAGTTTGTTTGTAAAGGAAACTGAAAAAAGTTATTTTTGCAGGTGTTAAAAGTTTGAAAAGAGCACAGCCAGTTGTGACAAGTGTCACTAGGGAATCTCTGCCAGAGGAATACAACAGCCTGTCTCATTAGACTGTGTTGATTGTCATTAAATATATTTTTCAGTTTTGCCTGAGCAAATCTTTAATTAATGTAAAGGGTCTTGGGGGAAAACATGTAAAAACAAATACTCTAAGGTTGGATGCAGAGTTTTTGATGAAAAGGTGTTCAAAGGAAATACTTCTCAAGCAGTTTCTTTTTCTTGGTGCACTGTACGTGTGTAAAAGCACTCCTTGTTCCTTCAAAATAGGGTGTGCTGATTAAACTGAGAAAACATTATTTTGCAGAAAAAATGTAGTTTTAGGTACTGGGGCATAAACAGAGCAAGCCATAAGTGATTCTTGCTAGCTGTGTTTAGAGAGGGATTATTTTTTTAATGACTTCAATGAAAAGAAATAACAAGCTAATTCCTATTGTTACTCCTTAATTTCTTTTCAGATTAAGTGTAGCAGAACATTAAATATTTTAACTTCCTTCAGGACTGGCATTGAAAAGTTTATCTTGGAATTTTAAGAAGAGGTTCTTGTAGTGACACGTAACACTGAGGTTTTTATATCTCTTGGTATTAATATTGGTCAGTGCAAGAAAGGAGAAAATAATTGATAAATGTAGCTTAGCCAGTGGTGTTTACCACCTGGCCCATTTTGAAAGAAAAAGTTTGGTTTTTTTTTCCTGAAATGACTAGTTTATGGTCTCTCTTTTCTAGCAATCCTCCTTTCCCTTTTCTTATGCCCCCTTCATAAAATCATTTTTATGCTGTGCTTTTTGAACTCATCTGTCCAGCCAGGGTGCTGGAGTCATTCCCATAAACATTGATTACAGCTTCTCATATGACTATTGCCAGTACATGGCCCAAATACCTTATTAAAAGCTTGGTGCTGCAAGTGCTGCTTGGATTCTTTCAGTGAACTTTAGCCCAAAATAACTGTCTCAAACTCAATTATGAGTTATGATATGATTAAAAAAAGATCATTGAATACTGTAGAACACTGAAAATATTAGAAAGTTACTGTGGAATCATTTGTGGGTGCTGGAAACTTCTTTGGTGCAGAATGTGCTTTAAAAAGGTGAAGAAGTGAGTATTTAGGGTGTCTTTTAATAATGCTATGAAAGAAGGAACTTTCTGACCTAGGTCAAAGCTTTTAGGACAGATTGTTTCCTTATAAGCATTTTTAAACAATGGTTATGTTATTAAGACTCTTGGCAAAAAGATCAAGGAGCAGGAGGAGGATAGGGGAGGGTTTTGTGTGTAGTCCAGTCAGAAGTATGCAAACCTGCTTTGGAGGATGTAGTGGAATTTTCTATAGGATGGGAGTTTTCTTTTAAGAAATAGGACATAAAGTTCTCAAATACTTCCTGAGAGTATTTTCACTGCTGTTTTACAAATATAAATTTAATTAAGTTTCTTCAATTAAAACAAGATTCTGGATATGGGAACAAAATTGGGGTTTGAAACACAATGAGTAGTTTATTCAGTCAGCTTTATCCCTAGCTTTACCTTAATAGGTGAAGTTAAGAAATCAATATACTTATAAAAAATTATTTTTTAAATAATATGCTTATTAGTTTGGGGTTTTTTAATTTATAAAAAGAAAGCAGAATGCAGTTAAAAAAAGAAAATACACTCTGAATTGTTGAGGTGGTATGTTGGCTATGGGGAGGCATAAGGAGTCTTTGAGGATATACATGAGATGGTCTTAAAAGAGGACACGGAGACAGGGTTTGAGATGTTTGTGTCCAAAATGGGCTGCTCCTGAATATCTGACTGAAAGTGACCCCAGGTGTGGTCAAGAGCGGTGATGCATCAATTCCTTTATCAAAAAGAACAAGGCGAGAGAATGAAACCTGGGTTCTGTGTCTGCCTCTCCCAGCTGTGATCTCTGCCAGCCTTCCACACTCTCATCTGGAAGGACATGTGATGCCAGTCTGCCTTCTGATGCCCAAAGGAGTAAAACCATCACTGAACTGGAGAAGAGTAGAAGTAAATTTGTCATCTTATGTCCTTTGTGCCTCTGTAGGTCTGATCTGGCATGCCAGGAACCATGGGACTAAAACTGCTGGAATTCAGCTGCCTTGCTTTATATCTCTCATTTAAGTAGAGACCCAAGTCAACATAATAAAAAGTGCTTATGACTTTCTTCCCTGAACACTTGATATAAGTTTATATTCAAATTTTCACATTACTCTTTCATAAAATGCGTCTGTTTTAAGCAGAAAACCTAGTAAAAGCTGGGTTTTTTCCTTTCTTTGAATATTCATTTATAATTTGGAGAGGAGATTTTTGAAATCCATTATCATAAAACAGTATTATTACAAGGCTTGCTGATACCTCAGCCTTGCAGGCAACAATTTGGAAGTAAGTTTATGGCATCAGCTTTTTTTACAAGGATCCAGGTGATGTCCCTGTTGGCGGTGTGACTCGGCATGCTGCTGAGCTCAGAGCTGTGTGGGAGTGCTGATATTCTCCTTCAGTCACCTTGTGCACTTATCCCTGCGTGTGAGGACCAAACACACGCTTGTCTCACCCCCTCAGGGCAGATTTTAAGCAGGTGCTACCAGTTTGGTGTTCTGGGAATTCTCAAACCCAGTGGCTGCTTTAAAAGGTAGGATTAAAACAGGCTGAGGAGGACCCAGGGTGTTGTGCTTCATTTGTCATCAGTGCTTAAAAGGTGCCTGTAAGAGAGATGGGAGCCAACTCCTGTGGGCCTCTTGTGCTAGGAGAAGGGGTGATGGTTCTAAACTGAACGAGGGTTAATTTAGATCAAATGCAGGGAAGAAGTTTTGTACTTCTTGCTGGTGAAACACTGGCACAGGTTGCCCAGAGAGGAGGTGGATGCCCCATCCCTGGAAACATTCAGGACCTGCTTGGATGGGGCTCTGAGCAACCTGCTCTAGTTGAGGATGTTCAAGCTATTCTATGTTGTGCCACAGAGAAACTAAACTAGCCCATGTTCTCAGATGGTTTAAGGGCTATTTATTAGAATTAGAGTGAGATATGACGGAGCCAAATAATCTTTCCAAAACATTCTTCAGAACTGGAGTTTCCGTTTCTTTCTTACTCAAACATCCCTGCCCTGTAGTTCCCTGACAGCAAGCATTTCTTCTTTCATTTTCAGAATTACTGTAGTCTGCCTGCTGTTTACAATCACCTGCTCAGGACTCTTAAAACCAGACTTCTCACCTAACTATTTCCTTCGTACTCCTTGTTCTCAGGATTTTGTTGTTTAGCTGCTCTAACCTCTTCCCTCCCCCAATCCCAGCCTCTTACCCACAGTGTCATGAGCAGCTGCTGAGCCCTGCTGAGCCTGGCACTTCATTCATCTTCCTGCTAAAGCTCCAGCCTCTCTTTCTGTCAGGTTTTGCAGAAACAGGACAAGTCTTTATTAAAGAAAAGCCTTACCCCTGATTGTGCTCTGAAAGCACAAAAGATGGGTGTCAGGAGATTGAGGATGGACACAGGCTATAGAGTGATGGCCGAAGGGTTTGAAACTCGAAGCTGCTCTGCTTCAGAGGCCCCGGGGTACAGCTGTGCCTGCACTCAGCGCCTCTGCTGGGGGAGTCCTGTGCCAGGGAGGGCGAGTGGAGCAGCACCGTGCAGGGAGGGTGTGGCTGCTGCAGGCAGCATTCCTCCTGCCCTGAGAGCAGTGGCAAAGGGGGAAGCACAGTGGGGCAGAGGGATGTGGCTGCACCTGTGAGGGACCAAAAGGGCTGGCTGCTTTTGTGGCTGCTGTAGCAATGTTGGTATCTGATAACTCTGCAGTCATGTGTGAGTATGACAGAGTTACTGGTTCATTGCCTGGGATTAGCAGAGTTCTGAAAGGCAGGAAACTGAGTTTGTTCCTTCATCATTGCAGTCAGAAATGAGTCACAAGTACACAGTTCTGTTTAGATCCAGTTTGTAGATGAATGTGATAGAAGCAAAGACAAACGTTGCTACAGGAAATAGAGTTTAGTCTAGATGGAACACAACTATGAGCTGGGTGTTTAGTATTTATTTTAATGTGAAATCTGCTGCTTGTGAGAAACGTAAGCTTCCTGATTTTCTCTTAGTTTCAGAATGTTATTTTAGTTTTTTCATGCCAACATGGTCCTGGAGTTGAGAATTCAGTGAAGGTTGGAAAAATGCAGAAGAGTGATAATCCTATCTCAAACCTTTTCCAGAAAGACTGATTTTGGAACTTTACAATCTGTTAAGTGGCCTTCACAGAGGACACAGAACTTCCTCCAGTAATTTTCAAGATATTTTCTCAAATTTGTTGGTTTTATAGGTAACCTTCAGGTTACCTATAAAAGGAACAAGGGAAAGGGCAAGAAAACTGCCTGTAGATTTTGTTCCTAGGTTTGAGTACATCTAGGCTGCCTGTTTATATTGAATATGTTTATTGTAGGAAGAGAAGCAATTTTGGAAACTTGCCATTTTGTCTTGTGACTGCGTCTTTTATATTCTAGTGGCAAAAAAGGAAGCTGTATCCTGTCTTGTATGACATTTTGCAATAGTGGGGAAAGTATTTCTAATACTGCTGTATTATGTAAATCAGCATAGTTTTATCCAAAACCTGAGAAAGTTAAAAAACTATGTTTCTTTACATGATATGTGCTTATTAAAGCAATGTATTTTATTTCTTCCTGGTAAATAGTCCTTATTAATAAAAAAACATGTGAGAAGGCAAAAATAATTGGAAGTAATTATTTGATGATTTTTGTTTAACAAATGTGGCTTGTGGGAGGAAATTTATGTGGGTTTGGAAAGAACAAAAAAGATTACTGTTTTAGGAGTTTCATGCTGATGCCCAGCAATTGAGTCAACGACTGCAGAAGACCTAAAACAAAGAATTGAGGAAGGAATTGAATTTCTTTGTAATTTTGTTATGAGTTCCTTCTTTTCAGGAAAAAAAGTGAAGCCACTCGATTCTGCCTGGGTAATTGCTAACAATACAAGTAGGTGATGGAGCTGCTTCACCCAGTGTAAAACTGTTGCACAGTTTAATACCCTCGTCTCTGACCATGTGGTCAGTTTGGGATATCAGAGCATGGCAAGACATCTGCTACAGAGATTGAGACATTTCTTACTGCTTTGAAAAAGTCTGATCAAAACACTGAAATTCATATATTCTGAGTGCAAAGAAGATGGGGAAGATTGAAAGCTTGACTTAACAGTTTATGAAAAGGTGCTCTGCCAGGCCTGTGGAGGCTAGGGCAAGAAAAAGGGTAAACATATGTGGCATTAATTGGAATTAATTATAGAATGTTCATAGAGTGATTTTTTTTAATTAATTTTTTTTCAAATTCTAATACAGTTTCTGCATTTTCTTCCCTACCAGTATCCCCTTATGTTTGGACTGATCCTGGCATTCTGCTGGTGTTCTTTGGTTTGCTGTAGTCGAATTTACATGGGAATGCATTCAATTTTGGTAAGAAAATAATCTAATCTACTACTGAACTTCTGTTTTAATCTTGTTCTGATTTTATAAAATTCCATCACATTGGAGGTTTTACAGTGCAATAATTATATACAGATGTATTTTATTGTAATGTCCTACCATACAGAAACAGAAGACTTCCATTTCTTCAGCATAGAAATAGATAAAACAGCTAAAAGTGGCTCTCACCCTAAAGTTATACTTGTCTTTTATAAACTCTGTCCACAATTGAAACTTAACAGGTGTTTAATGTAATTTTTTAGTGCAGAAATTGATGACTGCTCTAAAGTGTAGAGTAAATTTTCCTCTACAGAGTAGAAATCATTTTGCAGAATGAGAAAGTGGCTGTTAAAGTTCATTCCACATCAGCTGCTCAAAGCATGTGCATTTTGGAGTGCCACTCTACATGCTGGAGTTTCATTTACCAGAGTTTCTAAAACCAGGTAACAAAGTTGTCATCTTTGAAAAACAAACTCATTTATTAAACAGATTAAAACTCCCCAAACTGAAACACAAGTGTATGCAGTGTAGAAATGAGAAAACAAGAACACTACAAAGTGATAATAGCAATGCAAGACCGCTTATGAGGGTGGCTGAAGATGGTTTTGAGGATCACGTGCTAGAAGAAAAGCTAACAGACAGGAGAGGGTAAGCCTGGTGGGGAGTAGAAAAGCTGGTAGATGAACCCAGTGGAAAAGGAGCGTGGGAAAATAAGGCAGCTCAGAAAAACGAAATGACATTTTTGCATCAGTAGTTAGGAGGCTTTCCAATCTAAAACCACTCTGTCAATATGATGTGATGGACTGATAGTTCAGCTGACACAAAATGTCACAGAACAGTCGTGCCACAAATAGTGAGCGAGCAGACAGGGCTATTTTGCGGTTTCACATCTGAATCCTCTGCAGAGTTTAAAAGAAAACAGTTCACCTTGTGGTGCCTGCAGTGTACATCAACCACAGTGCCTGAGTGGGGGGGGAGTAGGTGGCAAATAGAGCAGGAAGGTGTTTTTGTTCCTTCTGAAATGAACAAGTCTGATGTTTCTATCAGTCAAATTTATTAGAGCTTTTATCAAGCTTTCAATTAGTGGAAGCAAATAAAAATGATTCATTGAAGCTGGAGCAATACAAACTGGTGATTGAAGTCCCATCTCCTGGCTCATGTGGAAGAGCTGATAAGCAGGAAAATAAAGGCAGGCCACTTTGTAGTGCTTGGATTGCACAAATTCTTCTTTAACAATTGAAGGTGACAAAAGTAGCAGAGAATTCCATGCAACTCAGTGATCAGTCAACAATTAACTGAAATTTAATGCTGAAGTAAAAAATCATTGTGTAACCTTTTCATTAAGAAAAGACCTTTAAAAACAATAGTAAAACTGAAAATCAGTTAGGAAGCCACAGAGGTTATCTCTTCCTCTCCTTTAATATTTGGAAACAGTTCCCATTCTTCCAGCGTATAAATTAATATTAATTCAGTTAATTCTGAAGCTGGAGTGGAAAGTTGAAGCTGCTCTAGTGCCTGACTGCAGTGGTCCTCTGCTGCTGCACCAGCTGCTGCTGCTGCCAGTGTTGGGTGTGTTGGCACCCAGGCCCTCAGAGCCACTGTTGAGCTGTTTCAGCAAACTTAGGTTGGCAGAACATATTTAGCTGGGCTGGATTTGTGCTGACTGTAGGTTGGAATGCCCTGGCCCTGGACAGTGACCGGTGTTGCCAGCAGAAAAATCACAGAAGAATCACAGAATAGTTTTGGGTTGGAAGAGACCTTTAAAGATCATCTAGTCCTAGCCCCCTGCAATAAGCAGGGATGTCTTCAACCAGAACGGGTTGCTCAGAGTCTTGTCCAACCTGACCTTGAATGTTTCCAGAGACAGGGCATCCACCACCTCTCTGAACAACCTGTACCAGTGCCTCGTCATGCTCATCGGAAAAAAAATGTCTTCCTTATATCCAGTCTGAATCTCCCCTTTTTTAGTTTAAAACCATCACCCCTTGCCCTTTTGCAGCAGGCCTTACTTAAAAGTCCAGACCTGCAACTTCAGTGAAGGATCATGAAGAATCATAACTTCATTCATGATCTGGTCAGGATGCAGGTGGTTTGTTAATAGGTGATCAAATGCAATTCCTTACCTTATGTTTAACATAAGAAAGATTCAATCCTGTGAAAGGTAAAAGATGGGAATCCACAAGTTGCTTTTAACAGTACAGCAGCTAGGCTTGAATGCTTGTTATTATTACACTGAAACCATATCTTTCTCTTCAACAGGATGTTATTGCTGGATTTCTGTACGCTATCCTTATCCTGGTTGTCTTCCATCCACTTGTGGACCTGATTGACAACTTCAACTTAACTTACAAATACGCACCCTTAATTATCATCAGTCTCCACTTGGCCCTGGGCATCTTCTCCTTCACGCTGGACACGTGGAGCACGTCGCGAGGAGACACGGCTCAGATCCTGGGCTGCGGTGCCGGCGTGGCCTGTGGCTCTCACGTCAATTTCATCCTGGGTCTGCAGCTGGACCCTCCTCCCCACGCCTTGCCTTTGTCTCTGTCCTCCCTCACCGTGACCGTGTTTGGAAAAGCCATTCTGCGCTTGCTGATCGGAGTCGTCGTTCTGTTGTTAACCAAAGTGGCCATGAAGAAAGCCACGATCGCTCTGGCGTGCAGAATGTTCCGCGTCCCGCGCGGCGACGTGCGCAGAGCCAGGCAGCGCATGGAGGTCGAGCTGCCCTACCGCTACATCACCTATGGAATGGTTGGCTTTTCCCTCATGTTTATTGTTCCTTGCCTCTTCCATTTCATTGGTCTTTCCTGATGGGGTTTGATCACTTTGGGTAGGAGAACTGAGCTAGTTGCTTTTTGAAGAGGTGCACTAGTTTGCTAAGGGAAGGCCAGCCAGCTTGGCTTTAGCAGGGTCTTCCTATTAACGGCAATACAAAGCATGCAAAGCATTTAAAGGGCTTTGCACATCTCTGGGGATGGTTTAGGGCCAGCAGTCAAGCATCAGTCCAGGAGAAGTGCTGACCTCTGTAAATGCTGTTTTTTGGACTTATTGCTGTAACCAAGTCTGTGTGTGTGTGATGCAGTGAATGTATCTGGGATGGCTGCCAGGCTGTACCTGTGTACACTGACACTTTAGCAGGTACGTCTGTCAGCTGATCAGAATGCTCCATTCATGATCTGTTTGCCATTTCACAGTAATTAATTCAAGTTGTTGGACCATAAACTGTTACATTTGCTTTTTTCTATTCTTTCCTGAAGTCCTGCTTCAAGGTATTTCAACTAATAGGTATTTTTAACGGACCAAACTTGTAATGAGGTTGAATTTTTCTAAATAAACAAGCAAAAGCCTTTTTCTTTAGCCCCCTTTGCAGAGAAAAATGTCTGGATTAGCATTGGTAGATATCACTAGAGTATATATAATTCAGGTACTGTATTTTATGGTTTAATAACTGTGCCTTTCTGTTGCTAAATTAAGAAATGCCATATATACTGTGATGTAAAAATGCCTAATTTTATGGAAAAGCCTACGTAATTAGGCAGATATTAAAAATGTTAATTGTCCATGTTGCTGACATGGTCCAAGTTAACCAGAATGTTCAGTTTTTCCTGATCAAAATTGCATAATTGAAATGACCCAGGAATTGTGTCCTTGAGCTCAAAATATTGTAAATGAACAGTAGTCCCTTTTGTAAGTATTTTTAATGTGTATTGTAAGTTACTGCAAGAGGATATATTTTTCTGGAGATTGTTTATACAGTGGATGGATATTCAAAATTAACTATTTAAACATATAAACAAATAAAGCACCCCATTCTGCAAAGAAATGGGCTTTACTTGTTATTCCAGACTAATCTAGAAGGACCACTGCTTTTAGGTATTTGGTTAGAAAATATAATACTTATTCTAAAAAAATCTGTATTTTTATGTATTAACATTCTGTATTTAAAGGTGATGATAACTTTTACCCAATTTAGATAGTTATAAGACAATGTAACAATTAAAGTAAACTTGTAATCATTCTGATTGACAGATTGTGAGCAGTCAAGACAGTATGGTCAATGCATGAACAGTTTGTGATGTCTAAATTTGGCAGGATTTTATTATGTGCTTCTGAGCTTTTCATGATCCTTTTCCCTTCAAGTGTAATTTCATGTGCCTTTTTTCTGTTTCATTTTGTCTTGTTCATGTGTTACCTGATCTGTTCTTTCCATGTCAGGAACAGTTTTACTGCAGGAAGCGCTGTCTTCGTGTCTGAGCAGACACAAATGACTTAATTTGGTATTGTACTTGTTTTTCAGGAAAAGCATCATTTGGTTGAGAAATACGGTGATTAGATAGAAGACAAAGCCTACATTTTTTGTATGCAGTATTTGGTTTTAGAAGATTTTTTGTGTTGGAGATGATATCTCCAAGCTGTTAATATGTAGATTGACAAAATTAATTTCACTTTCTTTGAAGCAGACGAGGTTTATGGTACGCTGGCACTGGATGATGTGAAAAACTCAACTTTTCTGGTGCATTTCTGCTGTGCATCCTGAATGCACTGCTATGAATGTACTCAAACTGAGGTATTCAGACCTGAGAGTGTGTTAAACAACTTCCACAGCTGAAAAGACCTTACCCAGTAGAAAAGGGTTAGTTTGTTTCAGTGTGTATTTCTGGATTTGATTTTTGTGTCTGTTCCTCTTTTGCAGTTCAATGCTGAATGTGCAGTAAAAGGTAAATTGGTTTCTGGGGTTTTGAGAGGGGGATTTCCCCTGATTTGGCTTTGCACACCAAGATAGCCATTAAATACATAGCTGGGGGAATGTACACAAAATGCCTTATGCTTAAAGCCCTAAGGAAGGGGTATAGTTTCAATTATATTTAATTAGTCTGAGGACTGTTAAAAATAATAAGATAACTTTCTCTGAAATTTAGGGCATATTCTCCTTAAATATCCTAGCTTTATAGTTTATAGCAAAAAATGTTTAAATTCTAGCACAGAAAAGGTAAGTGAGCAAAACTAATTTTTTAAGGTACATATTGGACTTCTAGAAACTTGAAGTTTACATCATAAAGAGCATAATTAAAGCTGTATTTTCTAGCTGTGCTTGCTCTCTTGTAGTATTAATGGAGCATGAGATGTACTGTGGAGGATCTGGAAGGGGTGAAAAAGACCACACAGAGCTTTCAGCAGGCTAAGGAAAATTGCACTGTAGCTTATTCTACTGTCATTAATGTATTTTTTATATTTTTTATACATTACATTGAGTAAGTTCAAAATGTCATGTTCCATGTACCACTACCCAGGAAATGTCCATCAGAATGTCTGTACAGCACCTTCAGCAACTCCTTCACTGAAGTTTACATGAGAAAAAGCTCTACTGTTCTATTTTCATGTTTTATAAGGGGTTAGGCTCGAGAGGGCAGTTAGCACAAAATGTCATGCAATATGAATACCTTTAGAGGATAAAGAATTACAGACATGCAAATGCTTAAAAATCCAAGTAAAGTATTTGTACTGTTGTATAATTTTGTTTACTGATAAGCTGAGATTCCTTGGAATTGGGCATAACAAAGCAGCAGGTAAAACTGGAGCACTTTTTTGCCCTAATCTATTGTTAGAGTTGAACATGAAAAATGTTTCTAGTGTGAGCACCAGCTGGTACCAAATTCTTTATTTATAAAAGTTAACATAGCTTTAAGAGGTAGTCAGATGTCTTTCCAGAGGGAAATATGCTTGAAACCCTTTATGACGTGGTGCAAAAACATCCTGCTAGTGAACTCTCTCAGTCCCAGAGAGAAATACTACTTCATAGAACCAGGTATAAATGCACATTTATTACAAAAAGCTGCAGGCTAAATTTGCCTTTTTTAATTATTGTATGAAATAAACCTGAAAACCAACAGGCAGGTAGAGAGCACATTTGACACAAAATTCTGTTTTCCAAGAGGCTGAAGAGATGCAAATTAGTGTGAGACTGCTTTAAACATAGGAGCAGGATTTTTTCTGCCTTGGCCCTCACTCAGAACTGACATGTGCATCTTGGGTGAGTTTTAGAATCCGTAGTTTTGGAAATATGTTTCATGTTTATTAAAAAAGCATTACTTTTGCTTTTTCCTGTGTGATCACCTGTGCAGCTGGTGGGTCTCTGAGCAGGAGGTGGAGGAGCAACTTGAAGGTAAATTGGCAAACCAAAGGGAGTTGGGTTTTGTTTATTTATGTGGAATTTTTTAAGGTTATGTACAGCATTTGTCCTGGAAAGAAAAACCAAACAGAAATATGCATTTCTTTTAAAATGGCATCTCCAAATGTGATAAGTGGCTTTTGTGTTATTTTTTTTTCTTACCAGAACAGTGTTAAATTGTCTGGATATTAGAAGCTAATATGTTTTCCTTTGTGTGTGGTTTTTTTTTTTTAATTACTGCTCTCAGTATTTTTTACTCAATTTTTTGCTTATTTCTGAGGGAGTGTCCAGAACTTCTGTAAGCAATTGCTACTTATGTGAAGATTGTAATTTTGAACTTGTAAATAATTAAGGGTTGTTAGCTGCAAAAATATATAAAGACAAATCCTTGCATGCTGTAAGTAAATACATCTGTTGTGCTAAAAGTTGTTTCTGTTTCAGTATTTGCTTTCTCAATAAAAAAAAAAATCCAGTTTTCACACACATTACAGAAGATATTTAGTAATTCAATGGTATGAAGGGGCATTGCTGTCAGACTCCTGCTAACTTTACTGGGAGTTCTGCTCTTGGTTCCTTCCACACGACACTGAGAATGAAGCCTGAAGGACAAGTCCGTGCTGACCTGTGAGCAGGCTCAGTGTGTGTGAAGTGACTCAGCTTCTAAATGTGATAGCCTTGCTTTTGGGTGATCTTCCTTGTTAAAATCACACTTAGCCCTGTTTTTATGAGGTTGCTGAAGGGCTTAACTTGAAAGCCTGTTCTCTGTAGGTGGAACTGGCTGCACATTTCTAACATTCCCCCCTCTGTACCATAATTCTGTGAATGAAGAGACCCCAGAACAAAGTCAGTAGATAAAATGAGAGGAGAATTGATTTCTTGGGGTATTGTGACTCAACTTATTGTAATTGGTTCTTGAGTGGTTCTTTGGTCTAAAGTAGAATGTTGGTTATATAATTTATTTCTGTATTCTACAAACAACTTTGAAGAAACTTTTTTGTGGGAGGAAGTTGAATGACTTATTGCCAGACTTTATTCTACAGGAAAGCTTAAGTGGCCTTTTGTTTCAGGAAAAAATTTATAAGCCTGTTTTAAAATTTACAGCAAATTATATATTTGTCAAATTGATAGATTAATTGGGTCACTAACATTGTTGTTTTTGCAATACTGAACAAAGACAATGAAAGCCGAATTTGGAAACAAAACGCAATATTGTGTGGCAGAGAGGATAAAGCACTTTAGGTGTACTCTAAAAAACAAGTATCACATGCTGGTTTTGAAGCAAATTTAGCCATGCATTAGAAAAATTTCTTTGCACTCCATTCTGCACCAGAAATTATTTGCATGATGGTAAGAGGCCTTGTAAGAAAAGGAAAGAAAGCAGGGTGTGCTTGCAGTGTATGACCAGTAACTGTTCTGTAGGATCAAAGGAGAAGAGAGGGTACATGGGATAACAGTACCTTAAAGATACTGACTAGTAAATGTAAATCCCATCAAGTTGGAGAATTTTATTAGTCACTGAACTTTGACTAAATTAGTCACTGTTTTCCCACAAGTTTATTTTTGTTAGTGTAATGAAAGATGAGAGTGATATTATGAAATGAAAATTAGCTCTTAAGTCAATTCTAGATGACTTAAGTATCAAAACTGAAAAAGATCAGTTCAGGAGCAAGTAATGGGAACAGTAAGAGTAGAGTCTGAGGGGGATTTTGTATTAAAATTAATGCACTTAAAAATTATGCCAAAATTTGGCCTACACTTGATTTATATGAAATCTGTAGTACAATATAGATACATATATATATACACATATATATAATATTGTGTATTGGAGTTTAATTTTTTTATGTATAGATTTTTTTTTCCTGTTTACTGCATTCCCTGATAAAAGGAAATTGATAAAATACAAACCAGTGTTGTCTGTAAAAGGGAAGGCTGTATGTTAGTAGCCTTTTGGGAAATAATGCAGTTGTAACCCAGTCTCTCAACCTCTTGGAGAACTTGATTTTAAAAAAACCCCAAACAATTGAGATGCAAGCCCCGACTTAGCTGAGGGTCATACAATGTTTGCTGTATAATAGTGTACAACTGATGTTTTAAAAATTAATACATCAGCACTTTGTTTTACTGTTGTTAATGATTTTGTACTCATTGTACACTTTCTGAGTTGTCAATTAATACTTAAGCTTATATTGACTGGTAACTGAAGTGTCTAACTTCACCTGCAATGTGTGGGTAATAAACTCCTGTTGGATTCAGTTGTGTTACTGTCTTTATTCCTTCCAGTGCCCAGGGACAAGATTTGAGTTTGTGGATGGATTCAAACCCCAAAGTTTGCTTTCTGTAAGTCCTTTTCCCCTTATATGTATAAGGCTGATTTGATGCAGTAGCTTAGCAAACATAAGCAGAAAGTAACATTCTGCTTCCGTGTAAGTTGAAAAATCACTTTGAAATATTTAACCCAGCATGTTTTTTCCTCTCTCCTGCTACGCCAGTAGCCATACGTGGGTGGGAATTCCTGCTGTAGAGAGTTCAGTCCTGGTGGCTAATCAAATCTGCAACTGCCTTGGGAAGATTGCCAAAATAATGCCTTGTAATGAAGAATTCCTTTGCAATTGCTTACCTCATGCTGTTGGGCAAAGGGATGTAATCATGTTTGCCTCGTATAGAATGATTAAATTTCAGAACATGATGACCCAGATTTCTGCTAACTTGCAAAGATTTTTGAAGTGGAAATTCAGGGATGCTGTTCCCCATGCTTCACTGTATGCAGCAGGTACTTTAATAATTTGGTTTTGGTGATTGACTGCAGCATTATTCATGCTGTAATGGCTCCTGATTGCTTAGTGGTTATTGCTGTGGACTGCAGTACATCAGCTGCAGATGCTGAAACTCTAAATTAAATAAAGCTTTTACTCAAATTGACACTTCCAGCTTTAAGAGTGAGAATATGTTATCTGATGTGATGTTTATGGAACATAATGCTTTCTCTGATCATTTTTAATAAGATTTGAAGGTGGAAAAAATGCTAATCTATTTTAAGACAGTGGTTAAAGCACAGAGTGAACAGCTCTGGCACTCGGAGTGATTTCCCAGCGATGGTAATTAGCACTGCACTGCACTGTGCTTGCCTTGCAGCAGCAGTTCAGCTCTTTGCTGATGCACTGGCCGTGTGTCAGTGTTGGTATTGTGTCTAGACTTCAGGCTGACTAACCTCACTAATGAACAGTTGAAAGAAAAATAATAAATGCTTTGGGCCAGGTTGGCTCTTTACACTTAGTGGCCCATTGGGGCACCTTCTTTAAAACTCTGGTTGCCAGGTTTTCTTTCTTGTCAATGCAAAAAATGACTATTTTAGAATATTTACACTTGAGACAGTTATGCAAGCACCCTGTTCTAGGATCAAGAGTTCTGGAATACACATCTGATACAGTGGCCTGGTGCTGAGCTTGGGCTTTTGGGGACCAGTCTTCTTTAAGGCATCTCAGTGTCAACCTGTCTCAGCTGGGGGCAAGAGATCAGATGCTGAAGCAAAAATGAAGATGGTACCCTCCCAACAAAAACCTGTACAGCCTGTGGAATCTGACAAATCTTCCTTCTCAAGAAATTGCTCCTCCCAAAAGGCAGTAAGCAGCAGATCTGAGCTGCTTTACAATGCATGCCTTTTGTATTCTGGAATCTCACACGTGGGAGGGTTGACTGAGGTTCTTGGGAACAGCCAGCAGGAAGGGTAATGGCTCAAGCCTGGCTCCTCTGTCTTGCCTCCATACAAGTACAGAGAAAACTGAGCATGCACTGGGTGAAGTGTGCACTTTGGGTGTTCCTTCTGCTCCCTCTCAGGTGGAAGGAAGGCTCCTGCTTTAGAGCCCAGCTTGATCTTTCCGCTTCACGGAGGAATCTGGAATTCTTGCCATTAACAAAACAGCCAATAAAAAAAATCAAATTTCAATATGTACGCCCCTAGCAGAGGTGTTCAGGTAGTGAGGATTACTAGGAAAACAGAAATATGTCTCTGCAGTCTGTTTTCCTACCTGAATGTGCCTAGAATGTCCACTCAGCCTCTTGGGGACAGTTACAGGAAACAGAGAGGCTGAGGGGGAGCCCTCAGTGCATGGCCCAGGTTTTTGCTTTCAACAGGATCCAATCTAAAACCTGAACCTGGCACCCTGTGCAGGTATGAGAAACGGTGAGCACTGTTACCAACAGCAGCATTATTAAAATTAAGAATTGCTGTAGCAAAGAGATGAAAGACACAGCTCTGTTACTGCAGGATGAAGGAAGTTAGCTTAAGTTATGTGAAGTCAGGCACTGCTAACTCTGAGCTGACCTCTAAAAATGGTGTTCTTACCCAACAACTTGACTTTGCAATCAAAACTTCTTTTTATTGTAGTATGTAATTAGAGTATGTCATTTAATCAGCCCTTGATTTTGGTTTATTAAATGCTTATTCAGCACTAAGTGGCAATTAAGCATTGAAGTGCCTTCAGTGAATCCCAAAACCTGATTATCATCAGTCATAATAAATTTGCTTCACTTGTACATTTTGCCAAGTTCTGCAGATAGAACTGCCAGAAAATGCCAGAGCGAGGTTTACAAGCTCCTCCCTCCCCCTTATCCCCAACAGAGGAGAACTGACAAGTGAAACCAACGAGCTGTACCTTTTAAAGATGTTAAAAATAAACCCCTTTCTCCAGCAAACCGCATTAACTTCTGCTACTTCAGCTGCCCGGATCTGCTGATGGAGTTATGTTCACTGATCCCTGGCATGTAACACTTTGTCTCTATGCACATGTGAGCTAATTACAAATCGTTATATTGAAAAAGTTGCAAGCCAACCCACACTGCCACAAAAATAACCTTGGCATTTCAGGTAGATGCAAACGCAGAAAAAAAAAATTCTCATTCTAGACAATTTGCTGTTTGATTTCTTGACCTCTAGCCTAGAGTACATGGCACTGAAACTCAGATTTGTTTAGACTTTGGTTTCTTTTAAGGTGGGGATCCTAAAGACACCTTCCTCAAAATATCTTTTATGTCTGTAAAGTAACTGTCAAAAGTTACAAGTGATCTCTGGAGTATCTGTTCGCAATTCCTGTGGTAAACTTCACAGCTGGATCTCTACCCATGGTACCCTGTGACTCAGCAGCATTGGTGTGCTATCCAAAAAAATGGTATTTTCTGTTAATACAGCTGCACTTGTCTGGGAGTACTGGGCTCCAAACCGTGGCTGTAAACCAACTGATCTTGCAGCTGCTTTTACCACGTGAGCAATGAACAGAAGGGATTTGATGAATTTGTGGCAACTGCCCCGGGAAACTCAGATGAAAAACTACCAGCTGAAAATATTATTGTAACACTGACATTTGCAATACAGTCTTCTAATACATATTGTGTTTTCAGTGAAATCACCTGCCCCCTATTTGGAACTCTTCAGAACTGATCCCACCAGTGTGAGCAGTTCTGGGTGACAGCTCTGGCAGCACGAGGCTTCACAATGAGGGAAAGGTATTTACTATGAAAGCAGGAGTGTGTCATTTGGGTCTTTGATGTATTTAGATATTTTTCTATGTTCAGTGCACTGTAAAAATGCCAACCAAATAACTGTTAAGGAGCAAAAATAAACAATAAATAGGCACTTTTTCATGGCAGTTCGGTGAGCTGTGCATCTGTGACTCCTCAGGAATGCAAGTACCTGGTTCTAATAAACTACTCAAAATGTTGCAGTTAGCAATAGAAAAGGGTAATCTCTGCCCACAGACAGATAATTGCTCTGGTAGAACATAAATACATGCATTATTTATGTACCTATGTAAGTAGAAACAGTAAAAATAACAATTATACTGGAGCATGTAGAATTAAAATATTGCACACAGCTAGTGACAGACAGATGAAATTGTCAATATTGTCAAGTCTTTTGATTGACTTTCTGTTTTAAGACTGAACTACAAGGTGTGTTCTTTATACTGCTCTATGCATTGTCCACGTTACTTGACCATGTCATTGGGTTTAGCTAAAGCCTTTTTTATCTTGCTAGAACAATCCATAGCTCAAATTCTTAAGATTTCCATTTTTAAAAATGGAAGTGCAAACTAAGCTAATGAAAATATTTCTATGTTTAAAAAAAGTCTTGAAATTAATTACTTGTCCATGATATTGGTAATATGATTCACATCATTTATCAGAAAAGACAATATATTGTCTTAGCAGTGATTTTAACTGCTATGAAAATAAAGGTACAAATTATTTTCCTCACTGAATAACATCCATCCAAGGTTATGGATTAATGCTCCTCATCAGTGCTGCACAGTAAATTCAGAGTACAACAAGGAATTTTAAAATAAAATATTTGGGATAACATTTAATTAAACACTAAAAGAAGCAAATGTTAGTTATGCCATCTTCCTTTTCATAGTCTGGATGTGTTAACCTACTAATTGGCAAATAAAAAAAAGAGAAAAATACTCTTTGGAAGTTTAACTGGAAGAAGTTAAAAAGGATCTGGGAAAATCTAATTAACCTTCTTGTCCTTTTTCGTGTTTGGGTCCCTCCTAGGAAATCATCCTAGGCGTTCCTGCGGATGCAGCTCCGTGCGCCGCCCGGAGCCATTCCCGCGCCCGCCCCCTGCCCCGCCATGCCCGAGCGGCGCCGCCCCGGGGCGGGGCTTCCCTGCGACAGCCAATCAGACCGCGCCGATAG
>VZRH01002835.1:1265173-1308457 GCA_013397555.1 Urocynchramus pylzowi | reverse complement strand
GGGATAAGGAACACCGGCAGGACAGGGATATAAGGATCCGGGAAGGAACACCAGCAGGGAGAAGGATAAGGAACACCGGTAGGACAGGGATAAGGATCGGGATAAGGAACACCGGCAGGACAGGGATAAGATCCGGGAAGGAACACCGGCAGGGAGAAGGATAAGGAACACCGGTAGGACAGGGATAAGGATCGGGATAAGGAACACCGGCAGGACAGGGATAAGATCCGGGAAGGAACACCGGGCTGCCCAGGACAGTGGTGGAATCACCGTCCCTTGGGAATGTCCGAACCCCCGTGGGTGCGGTGCTTAGGGACACGGTTTAGTGCTGGGTTGATGTCTGGACTCGATCATAAATGTCTTTTTCAGCCTTAATGAGTCTGTGATTTAATGAAATACATTTATGGGGAAGCACCAGCTGACCTCATCCAGGTTTGGTGCAGATGGGAGTCTTTATTAATGGTAGTGACAGTCTGAAACAATAAAAAAAACCACACTCCCAAACAAATCTGGGAGAGGTCAGAAGAAGGAATGACAGTTGCAGTTTGGGGTTTTTTGTTTGGTAGTTTTACTCCTTTGGGGAAAAAAGGAAAATAAACTTTTCTATGGTTTTGAATAAAAAAGTGCTTACAGAATCTACTGCCAAAGCTGTGATATGCATATCCTAAACTTTTATTTTATATAATGAACAGATACCCTTCAGTATGCTGTGTTGCAGAATTAACTTTTCATACAAGATACAGGGAGTGGAATTGTCAATTCTGTGTTTTTTACTGGCACATATTGGTAATAATCCTATAATTCTAGATTAAATTTTCCTAGACATGTGTTACATATTTGAAAGAATGCAGAAACACTAGCTCTTTTCTTAGTATGCTGGTTTTTAGATCTGTAAAAACTTTGTTCTCAGAACTAAGTTATGTTAATGCCTTTTATTTCCTCATATTTTCAGTGGGTTTCCTGTTTGAGAGAATAATCAGATTCAGTGAAGTGTGTGTGCAGAGCAGCTCCTTGAAGATAATTTTCCCTGTTAGCAGAATAATTGAACAGGTTTGTGGTCATGTGAATCCCATGGTTTCTAGGTGCTGATTTTACATGGTGCTTGTTTAAAGTTTGTTTCTGTTTGTTTAGAGTTAAAGGTTGGTGTAGCTGCTTGTGTTTTCCTCTAAATATCTTTTTATGGGGTCAAGGAACAGCCCTGTAGGGAAAGGTGGGCCTGGAATTCCCGGGCAGCCTCTGCATACACTGGCATGACCTGGGGCCTGCCTGTTTCTTCTGTAGTCTCAACCTTTTGGAAATAAATATATTCATTTTTTTTCCACATAAGAGTTCTTCTGTGCATGGATTGATGATGTTCAAGTGGCTTAAAATGTCTTTTCAGAAAAGAGCATAGAATCATAGAAAGGTTTGGATTGAAAGGGACCTTAAATCACCTCATTCCAACCCCCTGCCATGGAAACCTTCCACCAGGTTACTCCAGGCCCCCTCCAGCCTGGCCTTGAACATTCGCAGGGATGGGGCACCCACAGCTTTTCTGGGCACCCTGTGCCAGGGCCTCAGCCCCCTCACAGGGAAGAATTTATCCCTGCCTTCTGTCAGTTTAAATCCATTTCCCCTTGTCCTGCCACTCCAGGTTCTGGTAAACAGTCTCTCTACATCTGTCTTCAGGCTCCCTTCAGGTACTGGAAGGCTGCAATTATGTCACCCCAAAGCCTTTTCGTTTCCAGGCTGAACAGTCCCAATTCTCTCAACCTTTCAAGATGAATTTTTTTTAAATGTTTTTTTCTTTCACTGCATCATTTTTGCAGGGCAGCCCTGGGGTCTGGTCTGTACCTGACTGCATGGGCGGTCTCCTGAGAGACCAGATGGTTGTTTCCTGCTGGCAGCATTTTCCAGCTTTGTTGTGCTTTTTATTTGAAGTATAAAAATAATGGTATTTCCAAGCTTTTTTTTGGGGAAAAAAAAAAAAAGTAAAACAGGCAAAACAGAAGGAAACCAGCATTACCATGCTGCTCAGCTGTGTTCATACCAAGCTGCCTCTGCAGACAATCTAAGACTTGGGTTTGTTTGGTGAGTGAAAAAATGGTTTATATGGGGCTCAGATTCTTCTGTGAAGGGCAAGCCCATTAGTGGCTTTCACACCAGACATTAAAAAGAAGCATTGAGAATTGTGAATCAGGGTCTTGGCCAGGTTTTGGAGTGTGCTTTTGCACTCTAGAGCAGTTCAGGTGCAAGATGGGCAATGGAGGATATCAGAAAAGCAGAAAAGGAACATATTGCCCAATCCCTTGTGAGGTTAGGAAATTCAACCTCAAACATGCCTTTGCCCTCCTCAGGGACCTTCACCCTGACCCACCACCCACTTCTCCCTCATCTCTTCCCCTTCTCATGTCCCTGCAACTGTCCCCTTTCCTTTAACAGAGGAGTTAAACACAAAAGAGTTACATCAATTCTTGCTGGTGCATTTTCCTCTCTTATTTCCCCCTGCATTTCATTTGGGGCTGGTGAGTTAAATACATGTGGAGGCAACTTCAGCACATGACTGATACTGTGCTTTTTTTATCTTAGGTGAATGAAGGTGGAGGGACTGGGAAATGGGATAGAGATGGATGCTTTGGTAAATAAAGCATTAGACTGGGAGTGAAGGATGTCTGATGCCCAAATATTGCTTTGGTTGAATTGTTCCTATGAGGTATTTTTGCCTTAGCTGATACTTCAATGCAAGTTTTAACAAAATATTCCAGTGAGAAGGAAGCAGGAAGTGGGGGTGGGAAAGAAGAAGCTCAGCCAGTGTACAGGACTGTAAAAATCACCCTCAAATTGCAGCAGCACAAACAGTGGGTGATTCCATGAGGCTGTTCTGAAGGTCCCAGCATAGAATGTGTTTTCTGTCCTGTTTCTGGGTCTTCCAGGATGAGTCTTTCCAACTGTCAAAATAATTTAGAAGTATTGGCAGGAAGCAAATATTTGCAGCTGTCCATTTTACAAGTCCATATTATGCTATAAACTCTTCAGTCTGATAAATTTTGATTCTGTTTATGTCAGGTATTAAAGTCCAGCAGGACTATTACATTATCCAGTCTGATCTCCTTTGCAACATAAACCATCTGTATTGTTGTTTATACCCTTTTCAGACTTTACATTAATTTACCACCCCTTTTTCACATTAATCTGAAAGCCCTTCTTCCAGCTTGTTAATATTATCAGGGTTTTGTATTATTCTTTATCACACTGTTTGTGTTGCTGAAAATGTTTTGAGGTGACCTTAATGTTTAGTTTGAGATTGATTTGCAGCAGATAGAGGAATGCAAGTATTTAAAAACTTACTAGTTCATATTGTTTTCCTCTTTGAGAATTGTTTTAGAACAATGCATTGTGGCCTTGAAAAGGCACTTGCTATTTTTTTTACATTCTGTAGTTTTCCAGATAAATGAAAACCTAATAAAAAAATCAAAATGAAAGGGTTCTTTGTTTAATATGGCAACTGAATTTTATCTGTAAAAATGCAGGTGCATTAAAACACTCTTAGTTCTTATGCTGACTTGAATGAAATTATGCAAATCCAAAATTAGTTTTAAAGCAAAATGATTGTTTTGATGTATTAACCTTTCTTGCAATTGCTTTATTTCTTCAGCAAAAACTTATTTTATTGTATTTTTAACTGATTAACAACTTTTCACTTGCACCTCTCTCTGCAGCTCACCATAACTACTGAGATGTTTCTTTTTTCTGCTGCTTGTTATTTCGAGGCAAAACCATTGCTCAGCTTCTCATTAAAAATAAGATACAAAAGTGCTGTACAATTGGTGAGCAGTTAAATTGATGAAAAGACAGCCCACCATTTAATTAAAAGTGTCAAACTGGAGTTGTATGCTGGCAGTACCTGGAATAGGAAGCTTCAGATATTGTTCACTTTTCAATAATTTGAGGATCTTTTCAATAATAATAATTTGTGTATATTTGTTGCTATGGGAATGAGTGGGAGAGCTGGAATTAAGTGTTATTACTCCTTTGTGCAGTCAGAAGGGACAAGCAGCTGTGAAAGCAAAATTTCTTGTTTAGAAACATACAGCTCTTCCTAGCAATTCTAACTGACTTCAGTTTTTATGTGGTTCATGAAGGAGTTTTTTGAGGTAAGAGGATTTGATTTTAGTTTATTCAATGTCTGCCAGGATATCTAAGGAAATACATGACTCACTTTTGAAAGGGAGAAAAACAGATTTAAAGCAAAGTTAATTGTAGTGGTTTAATGTCTTGGACAACTATTACTGTGCATGTGCATTGAACACTCCTGCTTCAGGATTGTTTGTGGCAGATAGATATGAGTGTAAGAGGTTGAGAGAGGAAGGGTTTTGTGGTTGCTGGGTTTGGTTTGTTCATCCCTCTTCCCTCGGAAATGGGAGTGATGGGTGTTTCTGGACTCTGCACTTGCTGGATGCTACAAGAGCAAATACAAATGCACACAAGTCATCATTCCCTGGATGTTTATGTGTGCCTTACATGGACATGTGAGCTGCATCTCGCATGGTTATGAAGTCTGAATGATCCAAATCTGTGGATTAAAGTCATCAAATGAGACTTTAATAAAGAACGTGTATATTTTTAACCTCTGATGGTTCAGAAGGAAAAGTTGTGGCGTAGTTGAATTTGGTTGGGGTTTTTTTTCTTCCGTTTTTCGTGCTAGGCTGTGATTAAGCGAAGGCTGTGATTTTTGGATTAACGGTCTGATTTGAGGAACGGAGACTTTTAAAAGGACGAAAACAATACTGGTGCTTTATTAACGCTCGGGTTAATTATTATTAAATCGCGATCCCGCTCTGCGCTGCTCTGGGGCGGTCACTGGCGACACCCGGTGGCCGGGAGCGGAATGGCAGCCCCTGGCAGCCTGTCCCAGATTTTTGGGCTTTTCCTCGCCAAGCCCTTGGCACTGCACGTGGAGGGGCACGCTCCTCTCCTTGGGCTGCTGTCCCGACACTTCCAGGAGCGTGGACACGAGGCCACCTTAAGCTGGAAGCTGCGTGCTCTCTGTGCACACACGTGCCCTCTTACTAAGGTCTTAATGCTGCTTTTGAAAACATGGACTGAGCAAGTAACGTGTCTTGCTGTTTGTTGTCTGCCTGGCAGCAAAATGGTATCTTCCAGAAAGGAATAATGGGCCAGCTTATCTCAGAGTTGCTTGTTTCTTAGTCTGCCTTCCTATTTGGGTTCTTTGCTGTGCAAGGACAGTGGTGGGTGCCAGGCTGGCGGGGTTATAAAAGCAGATGAAGACAGTTAAAGTTTTTACCCCTGCTGTTATAACTGGGAAGTATTTTGTAAGATAAACTTTATGATTTCTGCTCCATATTTTATTTATGATCAGTTTATACTCTTAAACTCTTGTGCCAGTATTGTTCTCGAGTAGCTCCCCTCCCTCCCCAGCATTTATTCCTTTGATGTATTTGTAGATAGTAATTGTATCCCCCTCGGTCTCTGACTTTGCCAAGCTACACAAGGCAAAGCATCCAGCTACTTCTTGTGGAATAAACAGTCCATTACCTGCATCATCTAACCCTTCTCTTGATTATGGCTTAGTTATCAAGACGTTGGCCTCAGCAAAGGGCACTGCTGGGAGCCTGCTATGACCCTGTGAAATGTGGGTTTACTTAAGCATTGAGAACAAACATGGCTTGAGAGCAGGGTTATTAAAATGCAAAAAGCTCTTGGCTTTGCTTTTTATCCCTGCATTATTTTGGGGCACCAGGCTGCTGGAGATGTTGGAAATGTATTTGTGGATCTCAGAAAAGTAAGTTCCCCACCCAGGTCTTCAGGGTTCGTGGGTCCTAACAAAAACATGGAGTTGTGGTTTTGCCAGCAGGGATTGTCTGTGCTGCTGCTTACAGCAGATCTCTTGATCAGAAAGTCTGGAGTATCAATACCTGCACACTTTCTCCTTTGTCCTTCCCTTTCATGATTTTATTTCTTGTGACTGACTCCTAAATCACTTAAAGAGTGAAAAAACAGTTGAATGTGAACTTCCAGTGGAGTGTGGAAAATTACTGTGCATTTCAGTGTCATGAAAAGTAAAAGCTGGGGTTTTTTTCCATCTTTTATGGTATTGGTGAAGCTGCTGCTGGAGTTCCATGTATGGTTCAAGAGTAAGCACTGTCTAAAGGCTCCTGAAAACAAAGAGCTGAAGAGAGTGCCTTGCATGGCTTCAATGTCCACATCCTCGATGCCTTAGCATCTTTTGTGGAGATGCAAAAGTGAATTCTCCTGATCAGGGTAGAGGCAACATAACTCTGAAACCCCTTATTTCAACCTCTTCCATCTTCCTGTTGTCACTTAGATGACATCTTTTCCTTTTGTCTGCTACAAAGCATTGAAAATTGAGCTTAGGGCATGATAAAGATTCAGCAGAGCCTCCAGCTGTCAGACTGCGCACAAAGAGCATGTTTTGGAAACTGATAGTCTGTGAACTGTCATGGGCACACAGGGATCTCAAGTTTCTCTTGTTGCTTTGAAATTGGAGAGGGTCTGACAAATTACCTTGACGTGGGGATGTTCTGGAGTAGCTAAATATAAAAAAATGGATATTGTGGGATATGGCTGGCAAAGACACCTTAGTGATCTGCAAGTTCTGGGGAGGCAGATGAGGAAAATGAGGAGAAGTCGTTTTCCCTGTGTAGGCTTGGCAGATGTTTGTGCCTGTGCAAAACATCTGGAACTGCAGAGAATTGCTTGGACAGTGATGTTAGAGTGGGGCTAAGAATTACCAAGCACACAAATGTTGTTTGTCTTGTATTCCCCTACATGTGCATGTGTAGGGGAGTCTTCTTACCTGTTCAGCAGCGGCTGATTTAAGCTTGGGTTGTTAAGAAAAGAGTCTTGAAAACATAATAGTTTTGTGTTTTGAATAATGAGCTCTGATAATGAAGTGTACTTAAGGTAAATTACTGTTGTGAAAGAATTTCTGAAGTATTCCAGTAAATAAAACATCGACTTTATGTCATTGTAGGTATTTTGGCACCAGTGTGTGGTAGTAGAAGCTCTTTTTCCAATTACAGCAAAGTTTCTTTATATCCTTTTATTATGGTTGCTGCTAAATTCAGGCTGAAATTTCCCAGGCTTCTTGTGGTGTAGAAATATATTCTTTGGAAGAATTTCAGCAAGTTTTATTAATCTTTGGGAATACTTCTTACTTATTTCCAGGTTTCTTCTATATGAGGATGCTGGTAGTAAGTGGCAGTGTCTAAATTGAAGGAAATAAATGGTATTGTTTCAGAGTCACTAAATTATTCATGCAGCTGTGTAAGTAATTTTTCCTTTCACCTTTCTCTGTAGGGTGGATCATTGGTCTTGCCTGTTCATGTGGTGTTTTGTTCAGCTTAAAATGGCCCTGAAAATCATCGCTCTTGGAGTCCTTTCTTGGAATCCCAAACTTGAAAGGGCATCAGAGCATTTTCTGATTGTGGAATTTGCTGGTGCACCATGGTGTCACAGTGACTTTTGCATTGTATCTTGTGGTGTAGACATTCAGAACGAGGCTTTTTGTGTGAAAGTGTGCTGCTGACTGTACTCACTAATGTTTGTGTGCACAAGGATTGGGAATTGGGCAAATACTGTCCTTGTTTCACTGATTGGGAAAATGAGGAGTGAATGTTGGCCCTTGCTGGGAGTTGCTCAGCAAGCTGTTCTGCCACAGTCAGGACTGGGAAATGTTTGTAGGCCAGGCTCTTGTTCAGATCCACTTAGATAAATACTTTATTTCTGTCTGATTTGAGATTACCATCTCAGTGCATAGCTCTAGTGCCAAGTCAGAAGCAAAGCTCTTGGACCTCTTCACACAGGAAAATGCTGTGAGTGAGCATGAGCCTCCTCTGAGCTGCTCGTGGCTGCTGTGTTGAAGTGTGGATGGATCAAAACTTAATGCTACATGCAGGTGACCATTGTACCTGCATGTTTGATTTCCAGCAGCTGTGGCTGTCTGTTATTTGAGAGGCTGATTAGTTAGTCCTGTATCTTCTTTCCTGTGTTTGTGGTTACAAGAACTCATCTCGGTGTGATGCGTTCGGTGGGAGGTGCTCACAGGAGAAAGGAAATGACTTTTCTGTGGTGGCTGTGGTCTGATGAGATAAGCACAAGTGCAGAAGGCTGAGACTTGGATTCTCTTCAAGGTTTGCAGCAGACTGGCAGCATAGCTGTGGTTCCATTCCATGGGCAGCAGGCACAAGCCTCATCTCTGACCCCAATGCCAGAGCCTTGCTCAGTGCAGAAACCAGGGCCCAGCACTGGGACAGCTTCCCTGTTCTCCAGAATTCACCTGAGGATGCAGCATTTGTTGCTCACCTGTTCAAAGGCTTCTGAGAATGCAATTTAGGCATAGGTGAGCTTTCAGAATGTCTTTAAATACAGTATTCTTTGCCAGAAAAAAAAAAAGAAGAAGAAAACATAATATATAGAATGTAGAATACAAATAGCCCAATTGCAGTATCTCTTTCTGTAATTTACCCTTTGCCTGGGACTCTTTCAGACCTGCCTTTATAAAATAGGATTGTTTCTGCTGCAGCTTGATCTGGGAATAGCCATGAGAGCAAAATAGAGCATCTCTTATCCTCTTATTACTCCTTTATTGGATGACCACCTCACCCACACCTGGATGCAGTCACATCCTCTGCCTGGGGAGGTCACTGCAAGGAAAGCTCCCCCTCACAGGGAAGTTCTTGGCTGGGTCCAGCTGCTCATGGCAGAGTGGGATTTCAGGGACAGCTTCCTTTGTGCCTTCTCTGTAAGCAGGTCTGTGTCACCAGCATAGAATTGGATGAAAAGAGAAGATTGAAAAAGGATATTCTCAAATGTGTTTGAATTGCTGCTTTACGCAATTTCTTAGAGTATTTAGAAACCATGTTTCTCATGTTTATGTCAGGGTCTTCTAAATTGTTCTAGAGAAGGTAGGTTAGCAATCTGAGCATCATATTTTAATAAATTTGCCTTAATTTTGAAGTCAAAATTTGTAATTTGGCATTTTTATAGTTTTGTATAGTGCTATCTTATTTGAGTTTTTTAATTGTACATTGGATTATTCTACACTTTTTCAATTGGTCATTTGATCTTGTGCAGCTCTTTACCATCTCCTTGGTTCATGCATTTCTGTCAATAGGCTTTAAATTACTCAAGCCTGAATGTTAATTCATTGCACTTTGGACCTGAAGGCATGCCTAAATGTTCTAGATCTCTGTAGATCTCCATCATATTTTCCAGTGTTGGATGAAAAATCAGGATAGGTCTTTCTTATTTGAATGCAGAATCTTACACAAAAAACCCCCCAAAAAACTAAAAAAAACAAAACCAATCTGAAAGTTTTCTTTTTGATTTGAAAATTGTCACTGTATGGCTCTTGTGATCTATGCATTTAAATCTATGCTTGATCCAATTCAGAAGTTGTTTTTGCATTCTCTCTCTGTGGATCTCCAGTATAATATTCAAAAGAGGTTTTGTTTCTGTATTCATGTGAACACTTGCTTATGCTCCCAAAAGATGAATTCAGAACATTTGTAGTTTCCATTTTTAAATTTTTTTTAAATTATTGAATCCCAAAGCACTGAGCACCTGGGCCTTTTTCCCTTTATTCTTTCCTACCTCTGACTCTTACTTTTTCCCTCCAGCCAATACTGTTTAAGGCCATTTCCTTGGTTCTCTCTCCCACCTACAGCTCCTCTCTCCATTGCTAAACAGGATTGTACCCCAAAGCTCAGTCCTGGTGGGAGGGCAGGAATTGATTTCATGAAAGGCAAGTAGCTCGGTAGACCTAATTTTTTTGATCTTCCCATATACTTTGTGTTTTATCTTTTTCCCTTCTTTCTATTCTACTGATACAATTTTCTCTGTACTGCAAATGAAGAATTACATGGAGCTTCTTTCTGACTGTGCCTTACATTTGGAAGCGAGATGTAGCTGATTGGAGAGGATAAAATAATTCTCTTGGCAGTTACATCTTGTCTCTGCACTTTAGCGTAGCCTCTCGTGCATTTTATTCCCATCCTGCTTGATGACTAAATGCTCTTTGCCTTCAGCAGGCTTTATGGGAATGCTGGAAAAACCCCTTCTCCCTCTGCTTGGGTGAAACAACAAACCCAGCTATGGGAGAGTGCGTGCTGGCGAAACTGAGCATTCCTGAGGGCTGTTTTGTGCTTCCCCTCTGTGATCATTTGCTGCTCTGTCCTTTGCTGGGGAGTGGTGCCAGTGAGGACAGGTCTCTGCAGGCTGCTGCACTGGGGCAGTGCAGCTCTGATGTTTCTCCCTGCACTGGAGAGGTGCAGCTCTGATGTTCCTCCCTGCACTGCCCCAGTGCAGCCCTGATGTTTCTCCCTCCACTGGAGAGGTGCAGCTCTGATGTTTCTCCCTGCACTGGAGAAGTGCAGCTCTGATGTTTCTCCCTGCCTTGGCAGCTCTGCTCCCAAATGCAAGCCACATGTCCTGTGCATGCACGCGCTGCCTCCCGCTGCCCAGAGCTCTGGGTTTGTTCTCAGCTTGCTCTGGAACTTGTAATAATTGGGAAAATAAAGGGAGGGTCTGTTTGTATTGTTTATAGTAGGAAAGAACAGTGCAAGATTTCATCTGCTGCTGTTCAGATCCCTTGCTATTTTTGGTATTTGACCTCTGCAGAGAAGATTGCCAGAACTACGGGACTTTTTCATTTTTATTACGTGTTTCTACCCTCCTACTCATAAGTTACTCTTACGTTAGTGTTTAAATCTTGGAGAATGTGCCATTTTTCCACATTTCCCCTTGTATTTTTCAAAGGAAAATTTGTATTTCTATATATTTTTGAGCTAACATTCCCTTTTGGAAAGGAGAACTATGCAACTTGGCAGCATCTTCTGTACACCACTCGAAGGAAAAGGGAAATAACTTATGATTTGCCGGTTTATCTTTTGAAAAACGTTCTGGATTGAAGAGGACTGCTGAGCCTGTTGGCTTGAACTGAAGCTGCAACATTTAGAATGCTGCACAAACAGCACAGCAGTATGTGCTGGGACAATGTTAAGTTTAGTTTGTGCAGATAGGTGCTTGCTTTTCATTTCTCCACCATTGGAAAGGGCTGCCTTTAGCACAGCTGTTTGCTTCTAGTCTTGCTGTGTGGTTGTTTCCACACTCCACCAGTAAAAAACACATAACAAAGGCATCTGAAAATCCTGTCCTGCCTCTTTGGCATCACTTCCACTTCGTGCCTTCCATTCTAAACATTGAGTTTATTTCTTTTTTAAAGGAGCCTTGTAGGATGCCCTGGAGGTCAAAATATTTTAGGTTATTTCAGAGAATGGTATTTATTCTGAGTTGCCAAGATGTAATGAGTTTTGAGTGTCCTTCCAGAAGCTTATTGTTTCTGGTAGTTGTGGTGTCCAGGAGATGTGCAGGGGTTGCATGTAACTGTGCGCTTAATAGAACTGTGCACTTCATAGAACAGATCACCTGAGTGTAGTTCCAAGTCTAGATATAATAACATAAAGGTTTCAGGTTTATTTTATAAAAGGTGGTTTTTCCTGGCTTGGGGGTTGCAGGTGTGGATGCAGCTGAAAGATTCATCTGTTCCACATAAGGAATGGTGATCCCTAAGGATGGGATTGCACCTCTGCTTCAAGCACAAGTGACTGGCCAGAGCCAGCCACCTTCGGCCAGGTGCTGGTGTGTCATCCCGGTGGTGGTGGTTTCCTGGCACATTGACATCCCCTGGATTTTGTCAGTATTGAGACTAGAAATCCAGACTGTGGGTGACTTTGCTGGAGAAACTGAAAAACCTGAATTTAATGAATTAACTCACATTCTGAGCAGGGGAGGATCCATGGGGAAAGAAGAGCTTTTGGCCAGTGCCCTCTGATTTTTTTCTGAGACTGGAGTAGTCCAAGAGCAAGCTCTTGGTACAAGTCTTTTTGTCAGAGAGTTTGTCATACAAACATGAGCAGTTCTCCTCTCTGATCATCACAACTGGCTGTTGTGCTGTGTCCAAAACATTTCAAAGACTCTGATTTTGCCAAAGGATTCTTTGGAAAACAGATACCTCTGTTGTTGAACTCAAGGAACTGAAAGTGCTTCAGTGCAGAGGACCGTGTGCTCTGTAGGTGGCTGCAGTCCAGTGCTTAGTTATCTTCTATTGTGTTTGGAAGACCATTGTTTCCTATTTGTCTCATAAATTTAACACAGATCCTATTCCTGCCATTTAAACTTTCCCATCAAAATACAACAGTGACTTCCCCTTCTGAAAAGGAAGGGCTGGCAGCTACACCCTGAAGTTTGAGCATGAATTGTTTATATAACCTTCAATCACAATTTCATAATAGTCTGAAGACTTTCTTGCTAAAGCAGACATTTTACTGAGTTTTTAGCAAAAACCTGGCTGCCATCGAACACAAGTCTGAGTTGTTGCAGTGGAAATAGAATTGAACCTTCACCTTCCTGATGGTAGAAATTGCATTTCTGTCTGAAAACATGAACATCATTTTCTGGTATTTCAGAATAGCTGTAGTTAAGTCATTCTGAGCAAAAGCTTATGAGTTGTGCTGAGCTAATTTTATTTCCCAGAAAACATTATTAAAACTGAATGAACCTCCTTTTGCAGAGTCTGGCTTTTTACAGCTTCTGGGTATTTGTAGAGTTCCCTCACCTTCCCCAGCAGTAAAAGCTGTGACATGAGTGTTGTAGAAACTGCTTATTGAAAGATACTCTCTATCATAGTCAGTAATATTTAAACAACTGCAGCTTACCTTCCAAACGGATGACATTTGTCAGGAACATGTCTGTTTGAGTTTACTTGGCCTTTTGAGTAGACAAAGTCTGAATATTTAGAGCTTAAAATTTAGGTCAGCTTGGAAAACTGTATTTTTCTTACAAGAAATTTACAGAGAGAACCAGATTTTTTTAGTAACCATAGCACTGCAGGAGAGCTGGTTTATGAAGACTCCTTTCTCCACCCTCAAGCATGTGTGTTTGAAACTCTTATTTAAATAGAAGCTTCCATTGTAATTCTTCAGTCAATTTAATTAAGCAGTTTTCCTAATTAATAATGTTAAAAATATTTTATTTCTTCAGTTTATATTATTAATTTGCATGGCTGTTTAACAGTTTTGTGTTTAAGCAGTGTAGCAAACAGCATTTGAGAGCAGTTGGCTTTATGTAATAGTTTTAGTAAAAGCTTGTTTCATTTGAGGACATACCCAGAAAAGTAAGGAAGGAACAAGTTCTGTGGGTAGGTTGTACACAGGGTAATGCCAGAAAACACGTTGAACTTCTTTGCTTCAGAGGGGGAAGGAGTTTCCACAGGATGTCTGCATTTTATGGCAAAAATGACTGGTAGATGTGCTCTGAAAGGTTGCTTTGATGTAGAAGATTAACCTGGGGACCTCATTGTCAGGATATTACTGAGGCAAATCGCTTAGTGAGATTATTTGTGACTTGGGAATTAAGTTTTTATGTGTGCCTGCTTAAGCTGTTTTTTAAGATTTTGCTGGTTTGTCACATGGTGTCGTGAATATTTGTGTACACCAAACCAGAGGAGGGAAAGCAAACCCCTGAAGCCACAAACAATGCCATGAAGAAAAAAAAAAAGCAGAATGCAGCTTTGTCATAGCAACCTCTCCTTTGTTTTTGGTCTCTCATGGGCAATTAAAATAATTGCAACTAAAGCAAGTAATACATGGAAACTTGCACATTCCACCCCTAAAAATGCAGCCTGGAGAATTTGCAGAAAAATTGATGATAGAACAGCTGGGAAGGCATGAGAATATTTTCTCACATTCTGTGTCTACCTGATTTTTATTCCATTTCTCTTTGGATTTTTTTTTTTTTAATGGGTCATTTCATGCATATGGTACCTGGGATTGGCTGCTGGTGCAGACCTTAAGGAAATAGCTAATTTTCCGTGAGAAATCACTGGAGTGCTGACCCCTTAAAACCTGCTGTGATTCCCTCAATGTTTGGGTTTTGACTCTTTTTAAACACAGAATAGTGGTCTCATTGAACCTGTGTTTTTGACAGAAGTGGATGACTGTAATAACATACCTACATCTTCCTTTAAAAAATGGTTGTAGTTTGTGAACCACTAAAACCATTGCAAATATCTCTTTAAAATGTAAATGCTACTGTGCTTTTCCTGACTCTGAATTGATGGAGTCTTTACTGCAATTACAGAATAGTATTTTCTGTTGTGTTATAGAAAGGAAAAGTATGTTTTTCCTTTTCTTTAGGGCATATTTTAGAAGTGAATCTGTGAGAGAATCCAAGAGAATTTTGTTTAATTTTGGTTTTGCTGGGTAAAGTTTGCATTTGTGTGCATTGCTGAAATAGTTTGGGTTTCTGGGAGGGTTCAGTAGTGCCAGAGAGGAATTGCCTCTGAAGGGAAGATTTTTATCAGTGGCACTAAAAGCCAGTGTTCTGTGGTTTTACAGGAGGCTCAGAAAACGCTGAGGTGCTTAATTGCAGTGAATTCCACAGGTCAGATAGCCTGTTTAGGTGGTCCCTGATACACTGGCAGGTGTTTCTGTGCGTCATTGGGCACCTAAATACTTGTAAAATTACCTCACCAGGCCACTTCAGGCTGTGGTGCTGTGTAGTTTTGGTCTTGTTCTCTGCCTGCCCTGTGCACGTCCCTCAGCACAGAAGTTCACTGAAGAAGTGTCCTGCAGTTGTAGTGATACAGCTGTTTGTGAGCTGTGCTTCCTAGAGCAAAACTGATTCCTCCTCAGGTAGAGGGGGTGACTTCATTTTGTTTCCACTGGTGGAGAACATCACGTTACTTTATAAAAGTAATGAAGCAAATTTAGCTAAGTGACTTTCCCAGGATTCCCAGATAGACTGTTTAATCAGTTAAGGGGATTATCTGGTGTAGTGCTTACAGACACGAGAGGCTGAACTCCGTGAATCAGGGAGCCCTTTCCTGTCCTGTGTTCCTGTGAATGAAGTTGTGGTTGACATCGGGATAATTGAATTTTAGCTCCGTGCATCACCTCTGCACGAGACGCTTCCTCGTGCGTGTTTTTAAAGCTAACCCTGCCTAAGAATGTTGTCAGTAAAGCTCTCCTTGGCTTTTATTTGTTGCAGGTTGCTGGCGAGGCTGGGGAGATGACGGCAGTGGAGAAGGTGGAGCAGCAGCTGGCGGGGCTGCGCATAGCCAGGCGCTGCGCGCCCAGCGAGGAGCCCGCCTACCTGCTGGACATCCACACCTCCTCAGCTGCCCGGGCCGGGAGCGGCCGCTTCGTGGCCGTGTCCTGCTCCAGTGAATCCATCCGCCTGTTCGACGGGGAGACGCTGCGCTTCCTGCGGCGGTACCGCGGCCGCGCCGGGGCCCTGGCCGGCGTCAGGTTTGCCCACACGTGTGACAGCCTGGTGTTCTCAGCCTGCAGCCAGGGCACGGTGAAGTGCTGGGACGTTCGCTCAGCCACGCAGAAGCCCGTGCAGGTGTTCAGTGGTTATCCTTCCAACGTCTTCATCAGCTTCGATGTCAGCTGCAGCGACCTCATCGTTTGTGCCGGAACGGAGAAAGTCGAAAAGGACACGTTTCTGGTGTTTTGGGATGCAAGGGGCGTTACAGACTGTGCCAGTGCCACTAAAGAGCCCTTGGGAGTCTATTCTGAAAGTCACAATGATGACATCACCAAAGTCTGTTTTCATCCTGTCGAACCCAATTTGGTAGTGTCTGGGTCGACCGATGGCTTGGTGAATGTGTTTGACATCAACAAGGATAATGAAGATGATGCTTTGATATCGACTTGCAATTCAGATTCATCAGTGAGTTCTCTTGGCTGGTCTGGGGAGGACTACAAGCAGGTCTATTGCGTGACCCACGACGAGGGGTTCTGCTGGTGGGACACGGCTCAGCTGGACACCGAGGAACCGATAACCCTGCTGCACGTTCTGGATGTCAGAGAGTCAGTCTGCGCTGAAAACCACGGCCTGCATTACCTGGTGGGTGGCTTGTACCACGAAAAGGCAGGGAAACTCTTCCTGATTGGGGGAACCTCCACAGGAGACATCCACCTGATCAGCTGCAGCACCGATGGCCTGAGCCTGGTGGGGACCCTGTGTGGGGGACACTCAGCCACCGTCCGCTCCTTCTGCTGGAGCCCCACGGATGAGTCTCTGCTGACGGGTGGAGAGGATGCTCAGCTGTTGCTATGGAAACCCGGGGCTGTGGAAAGGTCCCTCACAAAGAAAGCATCTCTGAAGATCTCTTCTTCCGTGCAGAAGAGAGTGAGAGTTCACAACACCTCCCTCAAAAGCAGGAAAAAGTGAATTGCCTGAAGTGAGAATCTCTGCTGTGTAGAGCTTTCCTGGTGTTTAATCTCTCTAGGCAATACGTGGCCGTGTTTTATTTGGAGGTTTTCTGTGGAAAGAACCATGGTGCTTGAATTCCCCCTGGGAATGTATTTCAGTCATCAGAAGAATGCCTTTTATTTTTTTTCTAAGTTGCTAATATTAATCAGACAAGAGTAAATGTTTGCTCCTGAGTTCTTGAACAACAGATGTTAAATCATATTATATAAAACTGTTTCTGTAGTTATTTAATGTCTCAGAAAATGTTTTAAATGTGTAATACAGGCCTATGGCTTGCATAGTTTGTTACCTTCCCAATGATATTCCCCTGGCACATTTTAACAGCTTTTGTATTCCATGCTGTATTCTGCTTTCTTCACAGAAAACTTAATGAAATTGCTCAATTTAGTAAAAGATTTTATGTCACATCTTAATGCCTGAAGGAATTACTTCTTGATGAAACAGAAAATAAGTAGTTTTGCACTGTCACATCACTGGTTTAGAAGAAGCTCATAAAGAAGCAGCTGATAGAGCCATCTTTTTCATAGCAGATATGAATGTATTCAACCAAACAGCAGCTAATTTGTATGAGTATGAGAACTGTTCAACTGGCATTATTTCCTGCATGAAAATACTCAAGAATTTTGCAAGCAGTTTCATTCTCTCCTACTAAGTGCACCTGGAAGACTGGGCAGATCTTTGGTGGGTTGGAGAAATTGATGGGTGTAATTACACCAGTGGTGCTTAAAATCCCAAACCCTGACTTGAAAGAAACTGGTATCACATGCTCAGTGGGGATGCTGAAACCCAAAAATGAACTCTCTGCCTTCAGAGACTGTAGTTATGGAGGAACAGTCTGATATGAGGAGACTTTAACAAAATCTTTTAGAGGCTGGCTGGGTCCTTTAAGAAATGTTTCTCTCTGCAGGGGTTTATGCTTGGACATCTCCCCGGGAGAGCTTTGTTTTATTATTCCACCATTGAGTGGTGCAAAGCCAGCCCTGTACTTGTAAAATGGGTGAGACTTCATGCTTATTCTGCTTTGCTGGCAGACTCCAACCTGTGCTCCTGGCTGTGCATACACTCTCACCTCCAGCCTCCCAGGACCACTGCAGGCAAACCGTGTTGGTATTTAGGCTGTAGTTACACGTGTGCACTACAACTGAAACCAGCACCAGAGTATTTAAGAATTGCTCTGTTATAGATTAGCTGGCAAAGGATTTAAGAGGGGTTGGGTTTTTTTTTTTTTTTTCCCTTGAGGGTGGATGGGCAATTCTTTCAGAACAACTCCTGAGCATCAGGTTTAGAAGATTATCCTGCAGTTTAGAAACAGTTTCTGACGTACAGAACATACTCTACTGTGTGGTTACAGCTGTGCTGAAGATGCTTGAATCATCTCTGGAATTGAATCTTTTTCAACCACAAGTATCGAGTTTCCACATGATTTTTCACAAACTGTTAATACCCTTTAGCCACAACTGTGAATCCATTGTTGGTTTGGGTTTGCCTGTTGGTGATAAGTAAGATGATTCACTTGGTTTTGTTACTGCTGGTTATTTAAAAGGGCAGCTTCAATTTGAAAATCACAGCTCTCTGTACTCTCTTTTGTTACTTGTGTTAAATTCATGTTGTCCCCAACATCCTTATCTGTTGCTTTCCAGATTACCTTGTGCTATTTTGAGACGAGGTGGGCAGTGAGTGTCAGGGCTATGATGCACCTGGATCATGTGCCCTCTCAGGATTTATTATCCCAGGTTTTTTGCCTGTTGTGTAATTGAGTGGACCAAGAGTTTCAGACTCTGAATTCACTGTAAAGCCCTCATGGGCCTGACTTGGTTCAGTGCCAGATTGGGGCTGGGGGACTGAAGGATGGCTCTGAGACCTGTTTCGTTGCAGGTACAGTGTATAGCTTGCTTTTTAGATGTTTATCCACTCTTTCCCTGGTATCTTGACACATTCATTGGAGTAAAGTCGTTGGGTCTGTCTCATGCTTGATTTCTTGAAGACAGGTTTGTGTACATGTAGAGAAATGTACAGAGAGGGAGCTTGTGGTTGCCTCCACTTGCTTTCAAGTGTCTGCTGAGTGAAATTCCAGTGTGCTGTGCCAGCTGCCTCTGAATTAAAGCAGCAGAGGTGAGAGTTCTGGGACTGAAGAGTTTGCAGTATGCAACCTGTGCCTGTTGTCTTGTTTGTGGATTAGGTAGATATTGATTTGTTCTGTATCAGTCACAGCTGAAGCCATTATTTTCTCTGGGAAGCTGATTTCTCCCTTTTACATGCATAACAGAAATAGCAGCAGAAGGGAAAAAAATGTGTGTCTGTATCTTAAAATTCTGCAAAGGCACAGCAGCTGTCATGAGACTGAGGCTTGTGTTGCCTCTGAAAATACTCAGTTTTGTTGTTTCTCTCTCTTTTGTGTTGACTTAATTTCAGGTTAATGCCCATAAAAGAAACATAGATGGAAACCACATGTGAACAAGTAATTAGCACTGCTTGCTTCTGTGAGCTGCAGACACTATTTCCTAGACCACAGAGCACAGGCAGAATCTATGTGTGATCACATAAATAATAATAGACTCAAAAGCAGGTTTTGTCCAACAGTATTTAATCTCTTGGGTTAATTTTGACATCTCCAAGTTGGCTTCAGCATTGGTAAGAAACTCGGAATCATGGAATCACAGAATCGTTGGGCTTGGAAGGGACCTTTTAAAGGCCATTTAATCCAACCCCCCTGCAAGGAGGAGGGACATCTTCAATTCAGCCAGGTTGCTTACAACCCCATCCAACCTGACCTTGAATATTTCCAGGGATGGGGCATCCACCACCTCTGTGGGCAACCTGTGCCAGTGTTTTACCACCCTCATTGTAAAAAAAGTCTTCCTTATGTATAATCTGAATCTACCCTTTCAGTTCAAGACCTTTACCCCTTGTCCCATCCCAGCAGGGTCTGCTAAAACATTTGTCCCCATCTTTTCCATAGGCCCCCTACAGGTATTGAAGGACTGCAATAAGGTCTGTCCAGAACCTTCTCTTCTCCAGGCTGCACACCCCCAGCTCTCTGCCTGTGTTCACAGCAGAGGTGCTCCAGCCCTCTGAGCATCTCTGTGGCTTCCTTTGAGCCATCTCTCCTGTGCTGGGGGTCCCAGAGCTGGATGCAGCACTGCAGGTGGGCTCTCAGCAGAGGGGCAGAATGCCCTCCCTGGCCCTGCTGCCCAAGCTGCTGGGGGTGCAGCCCACGATGGGATTTGCTTTCTGGGCTGCAAGCACCCACTGCCAGCTCCTGGTCAGCCTCTCCAGCAGCAGCACTGAGTCCTTCTTGGCAGGGCTGCTCTAGATCCCTTCATCCCCAGCCTGGATTGATACCAAGGGCTGCCCTGACCCAGGTGTAGCACCAGCACTTGGTCTTGTTCAGCCTCATGAGATTCCTGTGGTCCTGCTTCTTGAGCTTGTGCAGGTCCCTCTGGATGGCATCTCATCCTTCAGGAGTGTCAGCAGCACCTCTGGGCTTGGTGTCATCTGCTGATTTGCTGTGGCTGCACTGGATCCCACTGTCTGTGCCATCAATTAAACAGTGCTGGTCCCAGTACAGACCTCTGACCTCTGTCTGGACATTACCCTCTGGATGTGACCATCCAACCAATTCCTCATCCACCCAACAGCCCATCATCAAATCTGTCTCTCTCCAGTTCAGAAGGATGCAGTAGGGGACTGTGTCAAAGGCCTTGCAGGAGTCCAGCTCTGACCTTTGTAAAACTTACGTAATTAAAGCTGTGTGCAAGATGCTTTCGGAAATCATCACTGTGCGAATTGTTTAACCCCGGGGGAAGCTTTCATTCCGGAAGCAGTATCAGGTTTGTTCCAGTAAAAGAAAAGCAGAAATCCAGATAAGACTACTTAAATGCAAAAAACAGTGTCCATTTTTATTCAGAGTTCCTAGTAAACCTGCTGTACGATGTATCTGAGCAGCAGATTATCCTGCTGTAAACACATGAAAATTAACTTACTTGCATTTGGCATGTCCTGAGATGTACTCTTTGTTTCTTTCTCTTGTCTCTGTAATTAAGGTGCAGTACTTGCATGCTGATCACCGCTTTTCAAGTAAAAGGCATTCAGGATGACATCCCACAGTCTGTGGATAACTTCATAAATTACTTGAGTGTAGGATTTTACCCACATTTTGGAGTTGAGGTGGAAATTATTTGACAAATCCAAAGTTGTGAATTCATTTCTGGCTGGAATTTATTTAGCCAGTTGCCAGCCATAAGCTATTCTGTGGTCAGATTGTATGTGGCACATGTCCTATGTATTCAAACTGCCTATCTACATTCAAATATCCCTTAGCAGAAAAGCTGATACAGTAAAACATTTTAAAGACAGGAAGTGCAAGCTTTACACTGTTCCAAATGACAGCTTTCTCTTGGCTCCTGCTGTGCTGTGGCTCTGTAGGTCAGTGTTGCATGAAGCAGTGCATTTTGTCATGGGAAGTGCTGACTCAGCCTCTGCACCCTCCTGGAGCTGCATCTTGTGTTTTACAGGATCCTGGACTGGTTGGAGTTGGAAGGGACCTCTGGAGATCATCTGGTCCAACCCCCTGCTCAAGCAGGTTCACCTAGAGCAGGTTGCACAGGATTGTGTTCAGGCAAGGTTTGAATATCTCCAAGAGACTCCATAGCCTCTCTGGGCAGCTGTTCCAGTGCCCTGCCACCCTCATAACAAACAAATTTTTCCTCATATTTAGGAATACGCATCAGTTTCTGCCCATTGCCCCTTGTCCTGTGACTGAAAAGAGCCTGGTCCCATCCTCTTGGCACTCACCCTTAAATATTTGTGTTTTGGGGAGAGGCTCCCTTTTGTCAGGAGGGGTTGGGTATGGATGCAGTTAATTGCACTGTCAGTCCATCAGCAAAGCTTTTGTACTCCTGAAAGAACTGATACACTTGCCCATCTCCTAAAGATCATCTGCTGTGGTTTATTTGGATTTTTTTCTCTTCACCCCTTCAAAATGGTCTGTTGTTTGGCTTCTTGGTCTCTTTTTGGATAGGGTAGTGGGAAGTTGTGTTGGCACCTGCTTTTCTGAAGAGATGAGTCCTCTTCCTTTCCTCTGGGAGCTCTCCTGCCCTGTGCAGGACTCTGGACTGCTGCTGGATCTGCTGGACTCTGCACTTTCACACCACACCAAATGGAGAATGGGAAGCAGAGAGAGGGAAGAAAAAGGGGAGGTTGGCCCCAGGTGTCCCTCTGACAGGGTTTTTCTCCAGGGAAGCTCCTTGATGAGGAGCTGGACCCTCTACCTTTTGAAACACATGTAAGAGCTTATTCTTGAGCTTGATGGAAGCAGGGTAGGACCTCAAATAAATTATGCAAGACATAAACACCCTTTAAGCATAAAAGCCAGTTCCTGTTTGTCTGTGAGATGGGGTTTGTCTGTGAGATTGTCTGTGTGATTTGGCAGTGAAGCATGTGAGAGGTGTTCACTTACCAGGGCTGGGTATTCTTTACTTCCAGGAGCAGTGAGCAGAGCCACTGGTTGAGCCACTCTTGCCAACCCTGCTCTGCAGGAACCAATGGATTTGGGGATTCCAAGTACCATGAAAAAACAGGAGGGCAGGAGTTGGTGTGGAGATGACAGCTGAAGGCAGTAATTCAGTCTGTGAACTTGCTGCAGTTGGGGTGATTGTACAGCTCCCTGCTTCCTTTGCAGAGTTATTTGCTGATAACCTATCAACCAATTCTGAGGATCTTTGATAACTTCTTGGTTTCTGTTTTCTTTTTCTGCACCAGTTCTGACCTGGCACAGATATGTTTGCTAAGGGGACAGAGATTACCTGCAGTTGCTGCCACTGCAGGCGTGGCCTCAGCTTCCTGACAGGCTGTTCTGTCCTGCTGGGATTTCTACACGTGTGTGTCTCCCAGCCTTCCTCCTCGTGCCTTTGGATACTTTGAAATCTGTATTTTGAAAGTTATCTACTTGTCTGGAAATAGAATGTCAGAAAATACTATTCTGTATACTCTTCCTGCAATCTTGGCACCAGTATTTTTAAGGGAATAGATTACATTTTGAATAGCAATTTCAGTCTTACTCTCTTGTGCTCTGACTAAAGATTTGATGGAGCTCCAATCCCATAAAGGTGGTACTTGAGCAGCCTGTGGCTGCAGGAACTCAGAACTGGCAGTGAGAAACGCTGGGAGGAGTTCAGGAGAGCTCTCAGTGGTGATTTAAAATAATCATTTGGAGAAGTGTCCTAAAAGTGGGGAAAAAAGAAGGTCCAGTAACTCAAAATACACAGTTGAGTACTGAAGGACTGTTGCATCCCAGGTAATATATTTGATATTACTGATTTGGAGAGTATATTAGTTAAAAACTGAAGCAGTTTTAGAGACTGAGAGTCCAGTTTTCTTGATGTTTTTAATACAGGAATTCTTGATTTTTAAAGGAATTGAATACCTGCAAGTACAATGTATGCCAGCCCTCACTACTTCAGGTCCAGATTAAAATAAATTGAATACACACATAGCAGGCCAAACAAGTTAAGGGAGCTGGAAGTTGCTCCCTTAACTTTTACTGGGACTTCTGGAGAGCAATGCCCATAGACCAAGCACAGTGGTTCTGATTTTTGTCTTTGATTTCAGTAACATGAAAGTTTCAGATTTTCAAAAAAAATTCAAAATTTAAAAAAAAATTCAAAATTTTCAGATTTCAGATACATGAAAAATGAAGGCAGAAAGATAGACTGACGTGTCTTGAAGAAACTGAGGCTGGCACACTTTTCTGCTGGGAACTCTGGTACATGGAGATCTCAAAGGTTCCTTTAAAGGTTTTTCACTCAGACATTTAGAGACTGCAGAGTGCAGTGTTTTCAAACAGTAATTTGGGCATCATTTGAAGAAGGAATGCTCAGGGCATCACTCTAGCAATGATCTGGGTGAATTATCTCAGTTTAGGACTGATACATGAGGGATCAGCATAAACAGGGGGATGTTCCTTATATCAATTAGGATGGTGGTTGTGCTTCACATCCCAAAAACCAAAGACTGGCTGAGGCCAGCACTGGAAAACCTAGTGTTTATTAGAAGGGAATGAGCATTTTAGAAAACAATCTTGTTTTGATAAATGAAGACACATAATGCCATATGGGTCAGGAGGATACCTTGAGTATCCAACCTGGCAGTAATAAAGATCTTGTGTAGCTTTCTAGATGTGTGTGGTATTAAAGCCACAGGTAGATTAAATCATTTTTGGAATTAATTCTTATAGTTAATTTATGGAGTCCTAAGTGTTGCAAACAGGAAAAAGTATGAAGGCAATTCAGGAATGCAGTAATAGGAGCACACAGGCATCCCAGCACATGCCAAGGAATGAATAGTGGCGCTTTGTTAAAACATTTTGGCTAAAATAAGCCCAAATCCTTATTTATTCTTAATAGTGTTATTATTTTAACATTTCTGTTGTGGTTTATTGCCAGGATGCCTAGACAGTGAGTGAGCTGTAACTCAGCTGTTCTGAGCGAGCTCTGGGCCATGTGCAGGGGCTGAGAGCTGCTCTTCCCTCTCTTGTCCCCACCTGCCACCCAGGACACTCCCATCTCCCAGACTTCACCTTGCTTTTGTTTCAGATGTTCTAAGTCTGCAGGTTTATTCTATTTCATAGAAAAATTTGCTCCCATTTATTTTCCAAACTGTTATAATGCCCCAGGACTGCATGTAAACGAGACATAGCTGAAGTATTTGTGGTTTCTTACAGGGGTGTGTATTAGACCCATTTGCTGATTTATTATTAGACACATTTAATAGATTTACTAGCATGGCAAAATTAGCACGTGGAGAATTACCTATTTATGCATTAATACAGCAGTTTTAACTGCCTTGTCAATACTCTTTAAAGACAGACACACAAAAAAATTCCTGAGATTTGATTATAGTTGACAATTTCTGTAGGTGGGGGTGTTTTTAGAGAGTTTTGTTGGTGCAACAATTCCGAAAAGCTCCGCAGTATCTAGTAAATGAAGAGCCCGTGTTTTCCAGATGGCTCTATAAATAAATTTGGTAGATGCAGAAATAAGTGAAGGTATTTCAAGAGCTCCAGGCCTGCTTTTGCACACAGTGCTATGGTGAGCTAATAGAGGAAATGAACTTCCTTTTGTTTGCAAAATACAAAACCCCTCCAGTCCTTAACGTGTTTTCCACCCTGCTGGGCGAGTTCAGCCACGGCGCAGCTTTTCCGTGTGGATCCTGGGTTTCCACCTGGGCTCAGGAGCTCAGGGCAGAAAGGCCACAGGGAGCTCTGCACAGCTCATGTGGGTACAAACCAGAGCATTCTGCTGGGTCAGAATCCAAGGTCCAGGAGAATAAATCCTGCACGTGAGGCTGGCCTAGAGGAGCAAGAGCTGAGAGCAGTTGCTGCTGTGTCTTCCCATTCTTTTCCCTATTTTTTTTAGAGATGCTTTAACTTCTTGTGCAATCTGGTGTCATCTTAGTACAAAAAGAGAGTGTTACTGAACTGACACTAGAGAGAGCAGAATCCAGGTAGCCAAGAAGGCCAATGGCACCTGGTCTTTGTCTGGGCAGTGATTGTCCCCTTAGCTGGGCACTGGTGAGGGCACACCTCAAACCCTGTGCCCAGTTCTGGCCCCTCACTGCAAGAAAGACACTGAGGGGCTGGAGTGAGTCTGGAGAAGGGAATGGAGCTGGGGAAGGAGCTCAAGTCTGATGAGGAGCAGCTGAGGGAGCTGGGGGTGTTTCACCTGGAGAACCTGTCACTCTCTCCCAGTCCCTGACAGGAGCCAGGTGGGGAGCAGACTCTGCTCCCAGGGAACAAGGGACAGGATAAGAGGAAGTGGCCTCAAACTGCACCAGATTTAGATTGGGCCTAAGAAAAAAATTCTTCAAAGAAAAGGTTGTCAAGCATTGGAACAGGCTGTCCAGGGCAGTGGGGGAGCCGCCATCCCTGGAGGGATTTAAAAGGTGTAGATGTGGCACTTGGGGACATGGTTTAGTGGTGGCCTTGGCAGTGCTGAGCTGATGGTTGGACTCAATGATCTTAGAGCTCTCTTCCAGCCACAATGATTCTGTGGTTCTGTGATCTCTAAGAACCTCCTGTACCCTTCCTTGCTCTTCCTGATCTCAAACCATTTCTATTCTTTAGGCAAAGGTGAACCTGACAGTTACCAGGAAAATTCCACCTCCCTGGCTCACCACACAAGCACTGGGACAGCACCAAAGAAACAGGAAACATGCTGTTTTAAAGTAAGTGTTTTTAATCCCAAGCTGCAAGAATGTTACTGAGTGCTCCAAGAGCAATCTCTTGCTCCCTGACATTTTGGGCTGTGGGGCTTCATGCAGGACATTGAAAGAAGAGTGGGAAGTGCAGGGCATTGTGCCCACCTGCCCTGATCCCTGTTGGAATGTGCAGAGGGATCAGGTGTGAGCAGCCCTGCTCAGATGTTGGTCAGAGAGGCACTTAGCTCCACTTTTTGGAGCTTGGAATCACTTATGAATGCCAGCAGCTATCAGAAAGGTTTTAATGTGGCTGACATTAAAGCAACTGTGTTAAGTGGAATAGTCTAAATATATACTTGGAATAATAAACTATTGCTAATCTCCTGGAAGAAAATGGTCCTCTGTCACTCAAAGATTATTTTTCCCAGATTTTAGACAGGATTTAAGCTGGGCTCCCCCCCACTATCTCCAGTATAACTAAAATAAACTGGCTCATTTTTAAAGTTATGTTACATAGCTATTTGCAAGCAACAAAATTAAAACCTCGAAACTTTCCAAATGGAATCTAGGTTTCTAAAAGCACAGATCTTTTTAATATAAAAAATAAGCATTTTGTTCCATCAGGAGGGTTTAATTACTATATATTTCATGAGCAGAATGGTCTTGAAACCCATTGATAAATATTGTATCAGCTTTTAGAAAATGGTACAGAACAGCATCTCTCTTTAGCTTTCTTAGGAAACTCTTTGAGTGTCACTAACTTTTTTTCTGACGTGTTCCCACCTGCTCCTGGTGTTCATTGTGACCAGCAGGGCCCAGGGTTTTACTGCATGGAAGAACAGCTCTGTCCCTGCTGCCTGTGGTGTTTTGTGGATAAACAGTGGATTTTCCTGCCAGAGAGCTTGTCCTTTGAGTGTCTCAAACAGGGAGTGGATGTTGTATTTTTCATTTTAGAGAGGGAAAGTGAGGCAAAAGCCTCCCCAGCTGCACGTAAGAAATCTATGCCAGAGCTGCTCAGAATCAAGAACTCCTGCCTCTCTTCCATCCCAGTGCTCCACAAGGCTGTTGCTGCTTTGGCCTCTTGTGGAGTTCATAATGTCATCACCAGGGGTAATTTATTTTGTCAATTTAAAGATTTGAAGCCTGGGTTCTGGAACCCCAGAGGACAGAGCTGATGTACTGAGGGAATAAACCACTCAAGGAAGGGGAAAGAGATGAGAACAGCAGCAATGCAAGTCAAGGTCATCAAACCAGAAACCCCCAACCTTTCCCCAGCCCCTTCCCATTTCTGTCAAGCTTTTGCAGACTAGCTGGTAGGGAGGGGAATGAACACACGATTTTAAAGAATTCTTGTAAGAGAATAAAGCAATGGCTTGGTGGTTTCCTGAGAGCCCCTGGCGAAAGCGAGGGGGAGCAGCAGGGGAGAGAGCAGGAAAACGTTCATTTGGAAGTCAGACAAAGAGGTGATAAAACTCCTCCTAGATGTGTATCAGGCAGGAGTAGGACAGGTGTAACCCGTGTGGCCTGTCCTGTGCTCCATCAATGCTAAACTGCAAACTCAAGGGCTTCTGAAGGGATGGCAAGGGGCCTCTGAGGAGGCCCTTCTTACAGTAATTTCTGTTTTCCTAAAGCAGAAAGCCTCAGAGAGAGATCATAGGGCTCCAAAACATGCTGGAGATACAGCGAGGCTCCTGTTGGTGTGAGGCTGCAGGGCACTGACAGATAATGATGAGCCTTCAAAAACCCAGTGGGCAAATGTTTGGAGAGAGGAGGAAGAGTCAGGAGAGCTGGGACTGGGATGTGCAGGAGGAGCTCAGCGCAGCCCAGCCAGTGTTTGGGAACCAGCTGAGCTGTCACCCACGGTGTTTTATGATGATGCCCTGCAACGTGATCTCTGTTTACATTTTAATAGATCCATTTAGCAAACGCAGTGCTGGGATTGCTGCCAGCTCTGTTTTCCTTGCTAATGAGTGTGAGGGGAAGAGAAACACAGGCAGGGAACCTCTTGTGCCAGTCCAGCAGGAGCTGGGCCTGGGGATGGGGGCAGTGGGGGTGAAGTTTGTGCTTAGCCCACCCCCTCTCCTCTGAGCAAGGACTTTTACCGAGCTCTGCCCTCCGAAAAGTCCAGGCTGTGATCCTCTGCAGCCTCAAGATAAAGATGAATGGAGGCCTTTTACCATGGGTGGCACTAAAGCAACCTTTTGGTGTTTTCTTTTTCATGTTTTGTCCTTAAAGAGCTGGATGGGAGAACAAGAACAGCGAGGCTGAGGTGATATGGAAGACATGGTGAGACATGAGAGACCATGGGGCACACAGGGGCTGTTGCCTTCTGTCTCTGCTGCAGTGACTTGGCTTGCCTGTGTTCCTGTGTGGGTTTTAGAAATTTTGGGAGCTCTTAACACCACACTCACTTGGGATACAGCATGAAGTGTGTGCAGGAGCCTGTCTGTGCTTGCTGCCATTGTGCATCGTGTAGGAAGAGATGATAAACCAAGTCTGTTTCATTTCACTTTACTTTGAAAACCCATGGATCTCTCCTGAGGCTCTGTTTGCTTACCAACACTTTAGCAGTGTTGTATTTACTGCCCTAAGGGCACTGACAATCCCTTTAAAATCATCATTCTTGGAGACCAGGACAGGTCTGAAATGGCTGTGAGTGTTCACAGCCTCCACCATGGGAAGGCTGAAGATGTTTTTCGTACTGTACTGGGTCTGGCTGGGATGGATGGAGTTAATTGTGCCCACAGCAGCCCTCACAGGGCTGTGCTGTGCACTGGTGGCTGGGAAGGTGGTGATAAATAACACACACACTGCTGTTCTGGCTGCTGCTGCCCAGAACTCCACAGCATCAAGCTGCCTCTCCAGCCTCCCCCTACCCCTCACCAGGAGGCTGTGGGTGGACAAGGATTTGGAGAGGACACAGCCAGGACAGCTGACCCCAAGTGACCAAAGGGATGTTTCAAACCATTTAGTGCCTGGTCATCAGTAAAGGCTGAGACTGGAGAAAGAGAGAGGGCATTCCAGCCTTACAGCTGCTCCATGCTGAAGCACTTCCCAGGAAATGGCTGGACCCTGCCTGCTGGTGGGAAGTAGGGAATACATACTTTGTTTTCCTTTGCTTCCATGCACAGCCCTTTGCTTTTGCTTTATTTAACTACCTTTATTGTGACCCATGAGGTTTTTTCCATCTTATTTCCCCTTGTCCCCATCCTGCTGAAGGAGAGGACTCACATAGTGGCCTGGTGGGCACCTGGCTTCAGCCCACTACAAGGAATTGTCTTTCTCTAGGTGCTTTAGCTCAAATACAGTATTTAATACAGCCTGTGTGCCGCTGAGATCTATTTACATGTGAGAAACATCCAGACTTAAGCACGTTTAAAATTTCTTTTGCAACAGAGGCTTCTGTGAAGGCATCACAATTAGCAGTAAAATTAATTAACAGCCAAGAATATGAGTATCTAATCCTGCCACACATCTGTGAGAACTGCTGAATTCAGGTTTGGTGGGATGACTACCAGGGTGGGATGCCTAAACTCATCAGTATTTTCCTTGCAGAGGTCATAATGTACAGGGGGAAAAATCAACCCCCCAAAGTACAAGCCTGGCTCCAGGACCTCTTCTCCACTGACCCTGTAATTCTTCCCCTCTCCTGGGCTGGGAGACCACGGGAGAGAAGACAGAAGGTTTTAAGAGGCTGCTTATCCTGTTTGAAACAGCCTGTGAGCACTGCAGACTCTGATCTTCAGTTTGCATATAGGAATAAATTCAGTGATGACAATATTTATTACAGTAATCAACATATGACAGGATGAATGTCTGGGAGCCAAAACTGGACATAATTCCCATTAGAAATAAGGTACATTCTAATGGCAGAGGTCAAAATTAACCATTCAGCAACTTGCCTACCCCATACAAGGCCACAGCACAGGAAACACTAAAATTAAGATTGGGTTTCCTTCACAAGAGATGACATCTCCTCATTTACTAAAGCACCACAAATATTTTCATACTCATATATACTTTCATATATTTCATATATTTGGGTGTATTTTCATATACTTATATAATTTTCTTTTTTTTTTCTTCCTCAAAATAATTTCCCTGACAAAATGCAGAATGGATTTTTCAACTCTTTAGCCAGGAGTACTAACTTTCATTGAATTCTCCTCCCTGCTTTCCCTCACAGTAAAGAAATTGTCACTCTTGTTAATTCAGTTTAGTAATTCTCTGAAAGGATCATGCCCTCCTCACTCTCATAAAATTCTTGGCTTTTTTCTATTTGTTTAGCTCAGGTGTATAATTTATCAATTTTCAGGAAAAAGCTGCAGTAACTTGGTGCATCTTGGAACATGGGAATGACCAGAAGCCACTAAAGGACTATACAGGGGACAGTTTTGTCATTCTTAGAATGATACCTAAATACCCTGAAGGTTTTTTACTGTGAAAGAACTGTTAAAGAATAACAAAGTTACAGGGGAAAATGATCCTGAGGAAGAAAGAAAAGCAATAAGCAATTCACAGGAATAGGAGAACTAGGAGATGGGAGAAACTTGCCTGATAAATTGTGTATTGTGAGGCATTGAGTGGTTTTATAGTCTCATACATGTGTATTTGACCATGGTATTTCTGCCCCAATATCCTCATAGATTAAAAGCTGCAAAGATACAGTTCTGGTTAAGCTGAAAATGGAGAAATTGGTGATATTTCTAGAGGAGAGGTATTCTTCACTTCCTGGGAAGCTTTGAGACTTCTGCTTGCAACATGATTGGCCCTGGTTCATCTCTCTTGTTTATATTTTGAATTTTCAAGTCCCATACTGAATTATGCCAAGTGACAGAAGGGAAAATGTCTGTGTGGAGCAGAGTCATGCCCCCACAAGGAATTGGCTTCCTTGGCACATCAGTGTTTTCAGGCTCTGGTGACCCTCTGAGTGAGAAATGGAAAGAGGAATGATGAGCCAGACTTCCAGAGAGGCATGGACAATTAAACACATTTGAATGTGCCTTATTTGTACTCGTAAAGGAGTTATTTGTATTTCTCTCCTGAACAGCTTGAGCCTACTGTTACCTTCTTTAAGAGCCACACAGGGTCACTGCCCTCTTCAAGGGCCTGATGAGCTGGAGCTTGCTGTCCTCCTCTGTGGCAGTGCTGGGGGGTAGAAGAGATTTTGGGCAGTGTAAGGCACCCACAGCAGTTACAGGGGGGAAAACCCAGCTGGATGTGGCATATCCACAGGGTATGTGTGTGGGTATGGAGCAGGAAGGTGAGAGGCTCAGTGGTCACCAAAGGCTGAGTGTGTTTTAGGCTGTGATTCTGGTCAGGATTTTTGTAGGAAGCTTCTCTCCCACTTACAATTTGCAAGGCTGTGCACACAGCCCTTTGTTTCTGATTATAGCAAATATCAGTAGAAATGGAGTCAATAGAATGGTTTGGGTTGGCAAGGACCTGAAATCACCTCGTTCCAACCCCCTGCCATGGGCAGAGACACCTTCCACCACATCAGGTGCTCCAAGCCCCATCCAACCTGGCCTTGAACATGTCCAGGGATGGGGCAGCCACAGCTACTCTGGGCAACCTGTGCCAGGGCCTCACCACCCTCACAGTAAATATTTTTTCTACTAAAATCCAATCTAAACCTACTCTCTTTCATTTTGAAGCCATTCCCCCTCGTCCTGTCACTCCAGGCTCTTGTAAAAAGTCTCTCCATCTTTCTTAAGGGCTCCCTTCAGGTACTTACACTTGATTCCAGCTCTCTTGTTGAGGAATAAATGATTCTGATGCCTCATTTGACCATGGATATCATTCATGACAATTTTATTCAAGCCCACTTGTGCCAGAAACTTAAATTTTTGTAGAGGTGGAAAAGTATTAAGAAAAATTTCTTCACTGAAAGGGTGATAGCCATTGGAACATGCTGCTCAGGGAAGTGGTGGAGTCATCATCCCTGGAAGTGTTCAAAAAACGTATAGATGTGGCATTTGGGGACATGGTTTAGTGGTGGGCTTGGCAGTGCTGGATTAGTGGTTGGAATCAATGATCTTACAGGGCTTTTCCAAGCAAAATAACTCCATGACTTTGTCTCATTTTGCATTGTTTACACTGTTATCCCTCTTCCCAGATGCAAAACCCTGTGGCTCACTGCAGCAGGCAAAATGGTTCACAGATGCTTTTGTTGAGTTTGAAAAACTCAGTGGAAGAGCCCAAGAGGCACTGTTGTGGTGAGAAACTGTAAGAAAAAGGACTAGATACAGCTTTGTGGTTCATACTTTATTTACAAATACCTTTGAGTGGGTCAGTACAACCAGTTGTAAATCTTTCTTCTTGATTAAAGAACCAAAACAAGAGAAGAAATATTGCAATTTGCAAAATACACTAAATTATTGGCAGAGTTCCACGGCTGCAGGTTATCCACCTGATTTTAGTGCCCATCCTTCTGTGGCTGGGATACATAATAAAATAAAGCAAATAGAAACTCCTCTCTGCATAAAGGGAAATGTTGATAGGTTGCTTTTTTCTGTAATATTGATTTTTCTGAACACAGCCTTTAGTAAAAGAAAAAATCTCAAGAAAGTCTTTGGCTGCCTACCCCAGTCAATGACACTTAGTCCCATTAGTGGGGAAAAAAAGTCATAAGCAGCAAGGGAGGGTCTCTTCAAGTACAGAAGCAGCTGTTGGAAGACAGGATGAACAATCTCATCTCTTACTCCAACTAGTCAGAAGTTTTGATCAACAGTGTGCTTGGCTTAACAACAGTTTGTTAAAAAACTGCAATGAATTGTAAAGGAAATTGGAAGTGTGAATAACTTTGATTTAGGAAATAATGAAGACTGTTTTGGACTGTGACTAGCCTACTGAATCCTTAATGGAAATGTGCACTCCAGAGCCACTGGGAGCTTTCTACATTGGTGTGATGGAGGAAAATATCCTATGATATACATTAATTGTGTATTGAGTTTGCATGACCAGAGAGGTTCTGGATGATGAAGGATTGTTAATGCTAGCCTAGCTTGCACACAGACATTTTTATAATCAGTACATTTGGAGGAGAAACATCAGAAATTCTGTCATTCTTTAGAATTACTTCCTGGATTTGATGATCTTGTAGGTATTTTCCAGCCCTAATGATTCTATGATTCTAAACAAATGGCATCATTTTTAGGGCCTCTGAATGCAACAGAACAGATGTGTAGCCCATTGAAGATCATCCCTGCAAAGAAATCAGTGCACAAGTTGTAGAAGAATGCAGGTGTTCTTTCAAAAGCCTTCTTTGATGCTAAATACTCCAACATGAGAAGGAAAGTGGGCACAAATGGCTGAGACCGAGCCTGCTCAGTGGAGACAAGTTTTAAGTTTTAAGCAAGAAAAGATGAAGCCACCTCCCAAACTGCCCTTTCCTCAGGACACAACATTCTCAACAGACTTAGTAGAGGCAATTTGCCTGGACTTGCAGTGCACATAACTCCTCTGTTGCCTCCTTCTGGGAGAAAAAATGAGTGGGAATGGGTCCCTGAACACACCACACACATTCAGGGTCAAGTTTCAAGCTGAGAAAAGTTGCCCAGAGAAGTTGTGGATGCCCCATCCCTGGTCAGGGCCAGGTTGGATGATCCTTGGAGCAACCTGGTCTACTGAAAAGTGCCCCTGTCCACAGCAGGGGGTGGAATAAGATGATCTTTGAGGACTCTTCCAGCCCAAATCATTCCAGGATTCTGTGATTCCTGCTAATTCACCTGGATGCTGAAGTGCCCCTGATTCCAGACCTGGGGTTGAGCACAGACACATCAGGGTACTGCTGCTGCAGGGAACCAGGGTAAGGACCTTTGTCTGTGTCCCCTGAGTGTTACCTGAGGCAGAGAAAATACACATCACCTCCTGCAGATCCTGCCAGCATCCTGAGCAGGAACTGGCTCTGAGCATCAAGGAAACCCAGTCATTCCAAAAAACACCATTTATCTCCACAAGATGCTTTATCACAAAGAGAAAAAATAAACATACACAGATTCTAACAAATGCACAAAGGACTTTCAGGCTTGGTGTTTAAGGATTTGCACGTGGAAGCTGTTATCAGTCCACCTGATAACAGCTGGCTCAGCCCTGCTGCACATCCATCCCAAAAAGCAAGAGGGGCTGAGCTATGGAGAGTCACCATGTAGGACTGATTTGGGCTAAACTGCTTTGTGGCTGGATCCACGTTCCCACCTTCTGGAAGTATACTGGGTTTGGATTCCAGAAATAAGTCTGCTGCATGGGAAATGTGATCCATCCTATTGCTCACAGTTTGCCGAAGCAGCAGCCATCTGCTGGGGTTTAGAGAAGGCTGAGGAACACAGGATGTTTGCTTTCATTCAGATGTGCTGTGGCTGTGCCTCGTGTGAGCAGACTTGTCACAATCCTAATAAAACAACTGGGACATCACACTCGAGAGGAAAGCTTGCCTTATGGGGTAAAATTAAACTTGAGCAAGATAGAAAGCACTACAAATACACATGCACACATGCATATACATAATCATTTAAGTAAAGGTCAGCAGAAAACAGGCCAGACAGAAATTGCAAGCAAATGCAGCACTAACTTTAAGACTGAATTAAATGCCTTCCAAGGTGTTTTATGGAAACCACTCCCAAGAGAAAAAAATCTACAAAAGGTAAGATAAGGAATGGTCCAGTTGCAAAATAAACCTACATGGCAAAATTACAAGATGAGATTAATTCAGATAAACTCTCCCACGGGGGATTTGGGATTACTGACAGAACTGAAACGTGGGTGTGGATTCACAGCACCAATCCAAGACTTCTGAAGAGGAGACAGAGGCATTCCCTTATCACTGGCAGTGATCACCAAGGCCACGTAGGAGACTCAGAGGGAGCTGGGCTCAGGTGTCTGCAGCTGCAGGAAAATGTCATCCACAACCAGAGTAACTCCATGCTGCTGTGAATGTTAGCCACAAAGGGGAAACATTCCCAGGGGAGCAGAGGATGCAAGCAGCATTCTGCAAATGCAGGAGGAGAGGGAACCCGAGCAGTACCAAAGATGCAGATGGAGGTGCTGGCAAACAGCGTGAGCAGCAGCTAAGGCTGTTCTTGCCAACAAGGGAAAAAGTTAAGTATAGTAAATCAAATAAAATTAAACATGCAGCAACAATGGATGCCCCACTTTTCTCTGCAAATGTCTTTTGCCCTGTTTTCCCCAGGAGGTAATGAGGATTTTTGTAGATCTCTGTCGAAAGCAGACAACCCCGCTTATATTTCTGTCTAATGGCTTGAATAAGTGGAGAATATTTCAGGTGGCAAATATTTTTGCAACAAAAATAAAAAATTCTGCATACATGGCATTGAGGTTGAAATATCCTGTAGATGATCACCAGCAGGACTAACACTACTGGTATTTTTTGTGAAGAAACCATTTGAATGGGATAAAAGGCACTGTATGAAAGCTTTGGTGAGTGTGTTGTCAGAATTCTGTCAATTTGTCAAAAGCAAAGCAATGAGGGAACAGGGGACAAGTTAAATTGCTTACACAGATGTATCAAACCAGTTTGCTGAGTTGCAATGCTACCAGGAATTCTGAAAAAAGTCTCCTAAGTGTATTCAGTGTTGTGTATCAGAATGGTAGTGTGCAACTTCTGTAACATCCCAAAGAAAAATCCCTGGATCATGCTGGGAGAAGGCCTGAGGTGGATTTCAGTGGGGGTAGAATTACATTTGATGCGATCAGAACAGTTTGAATGTCATGGAATGAAATTCTGGATGAAAATCAGTGTACTTTGGAGGAAAGTTTAGTAACTCAGAAAGGATGCTTTATGAAGAAGATGAAAAAAATCTATTTTCACATCTCCCAGGATGTGACTTACATAATCTTTTAAGATCTTAAATGAAGATGTAGTGAGTTTTCAAGAAGGAAACAAAGATCATAATATGAATTTGACCTAGGTATAAATCAGAGAAAAGACAAAAAATTACATTTTAAAATTGTACTCAAGCAGGCATTGAACAGCATTTCCCTGGAGTACCTCATACTCATGCATCAAGATGGTGATAAAATTTCAGGAACAAAAGACTACAAAGATTATGGAACTAAAAAAATGTCTCAACAGCCTATCATTAAAAGCCAGTAATTGCAAGAAACTATAATTATTCTAAAACAAACTTGCTGAGAAGTGCTTGTCTGAAGGGCTCTCATTAGCCATTTTACTAAAAGCTTTCAATATTAGAATTTCAGTGCCTAGTGTATTTTTGATGGCCTTTAACACATGAAGTAGAGGTGCACACCTATAGAATTGCAGTTAGAAATGAATCTGCTCCAAGGCAGGAGCTCACCTAGAAAGGCACATATTAGAACTAAACATGACTCAGAAGCACACAATTCTCTAAAATATTTCTTTATTTATTTGTATTTGAGCTGAAATGGCTCAAGTGGGAGCTACAATTTCTTTGGATGTGCTAAATATAGCTTAAGACAAATTTTCCAGAGGTGTCCTCTGGTGCCACTTGGTGCCCCAGCAAATTGTGGTTTTAACTTCTCCTTGCTTCTTAAAAAGGGAAATCTCAACTCTGTTTTTGATCAGCTCTCACTCAAGTCTTGGCTATTGATTCTTGCTATAAATTCTTCCAGGTCCCACCTGACACTGGATAATGTTGAAAATTCCCCAAGTGTGGGACTGCACAGCATGTCAAAGAAGCCACTCAAATAATGATAATATGCCAAATACTACCACATCACAGATTTTATATTGGTTCCAATTCTTCTGTATTTACTGAGCTATCTTACCCTAAATCTGATGTCTAGACTTCTCTACAGAGCAGACTTTTAGAGCTGATAGTGGTGCATTTTTATTTAGTATTTAGATAGGCTTCTCCACTCATTAATATGTTGTATGTGTCATGTATGTTGCAATTAAGGCAGCCCATTAAAATATGAGGACAATTTAATCTCCTCAGTGCCCTTGAGCATCTGGTTTTTAAAATTTTGCTTTATTGAACCTGTTCAAACCTTTTGCCTCCCTAACAGGATGATGTGGAAGCTTGCAATATTCCACCTTGCCAGATAACATAAGAACAAAAGATACAAACCAGTTTTGATAAATAACTCACTCATTCACCTGTCTCCCTTCCATTGAAGATCCTGACAAACCTCTGTCAAATTTGGCATGAAGCTTTTTGAATTCTGAGATGAAGATCACCAGTGTGTGAATCCTCTCCTTCTGTGGGAATTGCACCAAGCCATCTTATTTCTTGGCTTTCTCCAAATTACACAGAGTTAGAGATAAGGAAGGATGCACAATGGTTTTGTACAGTGGTATATTTTCTGTTTATTTGCTATTCTTTTCCTAACTTTGACATCCTCAACTCACTGGCCATCAAGTATGGAGAGGCTTCAATACCATTCCTTCTCAGTGTTTCCTAAAAATCAGTCCTATCAGAGTGCTCCTTTAAAGTGAGATGTCCTCATCTCTTCAAGTTTTTAACCTTCCAGTGTTTGCACAGAAGAACAGCAGTTTTGTTCTTGTTCCAGTTATCTATTTTTGTGTGGTCTGCTTAGTCATGAGATTATTTGGTCATTTCTTTGCTATTTTCCATCTCAATTTAATGAATTTCTGCCTTTTTCTAGGATTTATAGCTTTTGGATTCCAACTCCAGTTCCTGTCTCACACAAAGTCCTTTCTTACTGGTCATTTATAGGGCATCTGAAATTCCTGTACAGGGTCATGACAGAACTACGACCTCCTAATTAATGTAATTTTCTCAGTGGCAAAATTACCCTATTTGTTTACCTGACAGTGGATCTCAGAAGCCTCTACAAAATGCTCCTATTTCTTTTTCTGTCCTTCCCATTTTGGCAGTATTCCTACATATCCATTCATCCCTACTGCAAAATTTGGAACCCATTAAGATTTGTATTTTAAACTTAAGTGCTGCTAGACCCCCTCTGATCTTAAACATTCCTTAGAATGCTGAGCTGAGCCACTGACTATAGAACATTTTCATCTGCCATAATTTGAAAATTTAAAAAGTATCCAATAGGTGAAAGCTGTACCACAAGATGGAGATAAAGCAGGCTGCAAAAATACAACATGAATACTTGCCTGTTCTCTTTTACAACAAAGAGAACGAGATATCTATGTCTCAGCCAACTCCATCCTCAGGGTCTCTGCATTTATGGAAAAATCCAAGAGTCTGCATTTATGGAAAAATCCAAGATCATCCAATGCTGCTATGATCATGAGAGATGCACCAAGCTTGGGGGGGAGCTGGTGATGCTTCCTCACCAGTGGAGACTGGGACGTGCTACAGTTCACACACTTTCTGGGCACCTTCACCACACACACACAGAGGTATTTTACTCATTTGTTCTTTCCAGGGTGATGTAAGTAGGAAGCTGGGCCACAGTAGAAGGTGCTCACCTGAAGAGGATGGTTTTATGGCAGTGTATATATTGGTTTGTAACACATTAAATGCAGGAGGAGACAGGACAAAGGAATGGTTTGGTTTAAGAGAGACCTGAAAGACCATCTTGTTCCAACCCAGTGCCATGGGCAGAGACAATTTCCACCACACCAGGTTGCTCCAAGCCCCATCCAACCTGGCCTTGAACACTACCAGGGACGGGACAGCCACAGCTGCTCTGGGCAACCTGTGCCAGCACCCTCACAGTAAAGATTTTTTTTGTAATACATAATCTAAACCTATTCTCTTTCAGTTTGAAGCCATTCCTCGTTGTCCTGTCACTATATGCTCTTCAAAAAATCCCTCTCCATCCTTCTTGTAGGCTCCCTTCAGGTACTTGAAGGAGACTTGATCACAAAGCAAAGAGCACAAGCCGAGCTCGCTTCACCTGAGACTCTGACATCCCCCAGTGGCACAGGGGACCACATAACACACCTGGCTGTTTCCAGGCAGTTTCAGGTGCCAGAGGCTGCCCTGTGGGTGCTGCCCTGGGAGCAGGGGCAGCACCAGAACCTTCTGAGGCAGTTGTAGGTGACAGTTGGGGCGGGCAGGGACAGTTGGGGAGGGGAGTTGGCCCAGCAGTGGAGCGCAAGGCCTGAGGAAGGTAAGAGGTAAACAGGCAGCCAAGGAAAGAGAGCAAAAAAATTCAGAAAACTTGGCTTAAAGGAGTGCCCGGGGCCTGGAGGCAACTTAAGATGCTGGGGGAGGGGAACAAAGTAGGAACAAACCCATGAATTGGGGAATAAGTGAGAGCAGTGTTGTGCTGGAGGAGGCAGCTAGCCAGCTGCCAAGGCGAGCAAGCTCCTACTTATCTTGCCATGTTGACTACAGAAACAGACCTCAAATGACGCAGTGTCTATAAACAGAGAGGAAGAATGAGTTCCCATTCTGGTAGTTGTGTCTATGACCCTAAAATGCTTACCCCACACACACCAGGAATTCAGTTCCTGAGGGCACTGACAGTGCCATGGCACAGCTGATACGAGGAGGAGCAGGAGGAAGCTGTAACAAGCACTTGCTTATTATTAGAGAAACTTGGTATGGCAATTGCAAACACTGCCTAAAAGCCACACCACTCCTCCCCAAAACCAAAAACATGAATCAGGAGTCAACTGCAGGGTGAACAGACCTAAGCAGAATCAGAATGCTTTCTTGTTACACGTGAACTGGATTCCAAAGTAAACAAAGAACTCTCCGATTGTGCCCTTCCAATCACAGAGATGGAGCAGGATAGTTACTTTGATGCTGTGTTCCACAGCGTTCATTTTTGTTAGAAGATGTATCAGAAAAGCCTTGTTCAGATGCTGATTTGACTCTTCAAACAGCTCTGCTGCTTCCTCCATAACACTTTCTCTGGCTGGTCTTTTTCCTGATGGTCTGAATAATTAGTTCTCTGGGGAGATCAAGTCTTTTCTTGCTTCCTAGTATTGGAACAGGGAATATCTGGACTAATCCCATGGTACCCTGATAATGCTGCCTTTGACATATAGGAGATCCTTTATGGAGCATTATGTGACCCTTCCTGTAGACAAATATATGTCACATGTGCCAGGTGAAACAAGCTCCAGCTAGATCCATTTATGTTTATCACTCAATACAGCAGGACTTCCACAGTGGTATCTCTGCAGCAATCCTGTTTGATAAGCTGCTCTGCAAAGAGCAGAATGCCAATGTGGATGAGAGCTCCTGTATTCCTGCCTGGGTGGCCATAACAGATGGTCTATAGTGGAACTCCAGACACAAAAAAACGTGAAGTGGCACAAATCTGAGTCACTGGTACAAAAATCTCTGTTCTGGAGGGCTCTTGACTGCTGTTCCAACTGTCTGGGTGCTAAAAAGCAGAGCTGGCCCTGAAAATTCCTTTCCAGCTATTTTTAAAAAGCCCTTTTGTAGGAGAGTGAGGCAGTGTAAGTTTTAAAAAGAATAGGTTTGTCTTGTACCTTTGATAGCAATGGAAAAACACTGATCAAAAGGATTTATTATTGCTTGTAGATCTCCAGGAAGGGCTAGAGGTACTTAATGTGCACATATTTTCATATATGCCCACACACTTGTATGGGAAATGTTGGTCATGTGGACTTTTATCTGAGAAAAGTTAATTTTTATTCTTGCAAATTTGTATTACATGTATTTATACAAACACATACATAAACATATACAGATACACATCTATGTAAAACACCTGCAGTACTTGGTTCTTCTCCATCTCTGCTTGGGATTCACATAACCATTTTCAAAGTACCAAGTTTTACAAAATACAGGCTAAACATAGAATAGGAGAAGGACAAGTAACAGTACCCCTTTGAAACATCAGCCATTTTACATTCATATCTTATGTTGTGCTCTGAAACCTCATCACAGATGAGGACTTCACAGATTAAAGCAGAAAAAAGAAAGCGACCAGGAAATAAATGGGAAGCCCACTGCATAAAACCTGATGGCCATGTGATAAAGAAAAGGTAAGATTTCTGTTTATTCCCTGATAAAGCCTGTATTTTTTTCTTGAATTGTTACTGTCCAAACATCACCTGATATAAAGCACATCATAAAAATGCTTTACACAGCCAAAATGGACCAAACAGACTACATGAAGACCATCTAAGAAATTAATTAGCTGAATGCATTATTTACCAGCTTGGTCAGCTGTACTGAAGACCTAATTCTGTAGTTATTATACAAAGTCAGAATGAAGAGTAAAAACATCTGTGTGCACTGGACAGTGGACTTGGACAGCACTGTTGATTTTTATCCCTTCTATGGCAGTTATTTCAATAGATGCCCACATCACAGGCTTCAGTTTTAGATATTTGACGTTTTACAAAGATGGATTAATCTCATACTAGGAAAACTGAAGTACAATCATGTAAAATGACTTGCTCAACTGCACCTAAAGTGCCAGTGTAGCCATCAGGCTGTGCTAGAACCTCCCTTCTGCAGGGCTGCCAGTAGCTTTATGAGCTGCTCATTGCACTGTTCACATCAAAAGCAGCACACAGGACAGTGAGCAAAACTGAGGAATTCTGAACTATGAGAATTAAACACATGGAACAGCAAAACACACACAAATGCAGGTTCTGTCCCTCACTAATTGAACGTTGCACTGTTTTTGCCATATTTTACCTTATATTGGTACAACTCCGACCCACATTATTTGTTATCACCCTTGTTTGCATTTAGATTATTTTAGCTGGTTTAGTTTAAGAAAATTTAGTTTTAAATATCTACAAATACATACAAATCACTCTTCTAAATTTAGAGTTACACAACCCTTCAGTAACTGTGGCACAGTTCAATCTTAGTTTTGCTTTTTTAAATACAATCCTTCCGAGAAGTGCAATCGATTTACAGAGGATGACAAATTCTACAGTTCTCTGACTTAACATCACGTGGAATTTCATTTTAAAAGATGTCTTGACTGCTTGATTATAAAATAAAAATGAAGGCTTAGCATTAGGGCTGTTGCAGGAAATAATTTCTCAAGCAGCATTACTGTCTACTTGAGGGAGAAATATCTGGCTTGGGAGGTCAGCAGAAATGGATGCGGGGGTAAAACAGGTCAGCAAGATTGTGAATAGATCAGACTGACTCAAAAGCATTTGTATTGGCATGTGTAAACAGGAATGGGGTCTGTGGCAGGCAGGACAGCAGATGTTGGCCTTGTTGAGGCCTTAATTTTAGTAATGTCCAGTCTCGGGCACTACAGTTAAAAAAAAAGACGTGAATGATTTTGAGACAACACAGGGAGAAGACATAAGCATCTTAAGAGGTTTAAAACTGTGCCACACCAGGAAAGATTGAAAGGAAGTGAAATTGCTTTGTCTATAGGTAAAAAAAAAATAGGGGAGACATTTATCTTAAGATATAAAGAGGCATTTTGAGAGATGAGAGGCAAAACCACTCACATCCATTACAGTTATACTTCAGTGGCCATGAGCTTTTAACCAATGTTGCAGGTTCCTCAGCGGGAGCTGGACCAGGGAACTGGCTGAAAATTAGCAGTTTTGAAAGCAGTTTGACAACAGCTTAAATGACTTTAAATCAAGTCTGACACAGTCTCATTTCCTCTGTTATGCCAAAAGCTGAGTCAGGAAGCTGAGTAGGACAACTAGATATCCTTTGCAGGGTTTGTAATGTTGAGAGGATTCAGTACCTGCACAAACAGGAGAGATGTGATTGACCCACCAAAGCAACCAGCTCTCAAACTGCCTTTGAGCTGATTTCCTAAAAAAAATACTGTATGTCAGAGGGACTTGGTCATATCAACATAGGAGGGCTGCTACTCATAGACGTCAACTTTTTAAAAAACATAACTTTCCCATTACAGAATCACACAATCAGTTAGGGTGGAAGAGACCTCTGAGATCTGTGACCAAACACCACCTTGTCAACCAGACAATGGCACATCCAGCCTTTCCTTAAACACCTCCAGGGACAGTAACTCCACCAATCTCCCTGGGCAGCCCATTCCAATGTCTAATCACCCTTCCTGCACAGATATTCTTTGTAATGTCCAACCTAAACCTTCCCTGGCTCAGCAGGGATGTTCCCTGACATCCCCTACCGTGTCCCTTCATTTCTGTCACTTGTCTGAGAGAGAAGAGACTGAACCCCTGGCTACACCCTCCTTTCTGGGAGTTGCAGAGCGCTAAAATCACCCCTGAGCCTCCTCCTCTCCAGATTAAATATCCCCAGCTCCCTCAGCTGCTCCTCACAGGACTTGTGTGCTGCAGACCCTTGCCCAGCTTCGTTACCCTGTAGCCATTAGATGTATTTTGGGAAAACCCCCAGCAAAAACAAACAAACCAAAACCATCAAACACCAAGCTATCGGGTAGATAAATTTAAACAAAATTTATGATATGTAACCATGGTATCTACAAAGCAGTTATTGTGCTGGTCCCTGCTTTCAAGTATATATAATATACTTGGGGGCAAAAAAAAAAAAAAAAAAAAAAAAAGGGAGGCAACAAGGNAGCTAGGGACAAAAAAAAAAAAAAAAAAAAAAATAGCGATGCAGACAGCGATCACACACTGGGCTAAGAAACCCAAGGGTGCAGAGCTGCGGCAGAGAAGAGTGAGGGGTGCAGCGGCTGCTTCCCAAAGCCGGGAACTGCCGGCTCGGTCCCTCGGGCTGCACCCAGCGCGGCCCCTCGCCCGCAGTCCGCCCCGGGAAGCGGCTCCGTGCCCCCCGAGAGGGTCCGACCGGGCTTTACCTCAGCCTGAGCGCGGTTTCCCCTCAGCAGCGCCGGGTTTTACTGCTCAGCCGACGGGGCCCGCCGCTCGCCCGGGCGAGGGATGCGAGCGACGCGAGGGCGACAGAGGCGAGAGAGGCGAAGGATGCGCGG
>VZRH01002835.1:1162446-1264443 GCA_013397555.1 Urocynchramus pylzowi | reverse complement strand
GAAGCAGGGAGCGGTGGCCGGGTTTGCAGCTTTCCCCCTCGCACACAATAAATAATCTCGGGCTTTATTCCCCCCGCCCCCCCTCCCCCCCACTGCTGCTGGAAACAGAGTATTTCCCTGTGATAGTGTATGCAGGGCAGCGAATGTTCATTTGGGGAGACGAAAAAAAGATCAGTGTTTACTGTAAGGTTGTTAGCCTGGATGTAGTCTTGTTGAATTAGAATTAGATTTTAATAATTTATAAAGCAGGTTAGGGAAACTGTTACTAAATTTACAGCAGAGAAGTGTCAGTAAAGCTCCTTGCTGACACAATGATCCTGCAGTTTAAGTGATCTACTTTAGTCGCTGTCCATTATTATTATTATTATTTTTTGTAATTTAATTTGGAGAGAGCGTGCAAACATTTCTGCAGGGATGGTTACACTTTAATGATGCACGTGATGAGGAGGGGAAGCTTTCTGATGAGATGAGATGGGGCCAAACCGAATCAGGTTTAGGGAATATATTTTTGCTGATATATTCAGAATTTGGTTTATGTAACAGGTAACTTTGTGTGTTTTTTGGCGGACTGTTGAAATCTTAGAAGTGGGTTACTAAAGTACAGGCCATTCTATTCCCGTTTATCTGACTTTTTTATTTATTAATCTTGGCTGGGGCCTGAATGCCCTGGTGATGGTGGCTTTTTTTTTCCCGGGTGATAAACAAGACCAGTTTAAGGTACGGGTTCATGTTGCTGATAGTATATTATATTTAGAAAGCCTAAGCTGGTAGTGAAAGAATACCTCAGGAGAAATCAAAAAGATGGTATAAGGTTTTTTTTTCATTATTGTAATGCCAGCTGCACAGTTCAGCTTCTGGGTGCTGCACATGCATCCTTGAAGAAGCTATGGAGTTTATACTCCATTTTTGATAGATTCAGTGCACCTATATGTAATTTTGCATTAAATAGTTCTTATCTTTTGGAGCTTGTTTACACTGTTGCAACAAATCATGCTTTCGAAAGCTATTCTTACAAAAGACAAACCCAAATAATGCCTGTTTCAGTGGGTTTAGGAACCTACGAAGCATACGAGTAACCAGATATTTCAATAAAAAATTATAAGTACTCGAAAGCGTTCTGTATGTTTTGGAATCAACTTCTTGTAGCACACGAGTCACTTTGGTAATTGAAGTCAACAGACATTGAGGATGAGTAATGCTTTCCAAGGACATGCTTTAAGACCCTGATCCTGCAAGTGCTTACGCCGATGCTTAACTTTGCACGGGTGCCTGTCCTGGCCGAAATCGACAGAGCTCCCTCGGTAATGGTCGTGTCATTAATGCAGATGAGGCTGCTGGAGTTAACTGTGCACCGAGCTGCTTGTAACGTGTAGGCCTGAATTCCTCCTGTCTCCTCTCCCTTGAGTATTACTCATGGATTTCATCAAGCTCTGATGGGCCTTTTTAACAGGCAGGACCAGACTGGTAAATAAAATAGCTGGATGCATTAATTCGGTGTTTGCTAGTGGTACAAAATCAGCTGCAGGAGTAGCACCAAGGCAGGTTTTGTAGGAAGAAGCAATGCCTATTGCTTAGGGCAGCTGAAGTTGGGAAACAAACAAACTTTTGCTTGCAGAAGCCTTTTTTGGCTCTCTGCCTCTCCCTGCAAACCTTGTCTGCCTCATGCCCTTAGAGCAGTTACTGCTACCACACTGCCAGTCGTCCAGAAATGCCAGGACATGGAATAAGTACATGTAAAGGCACTGACAGGAAAATAACTGAGTGTTTCTGAAGTGGAGAATAAAGAAGTCATATGCACAATTTGTCAGTGTTAGTGAAATTGTGAAACATAGTGGTACTTTTTACTATACTTTCCTAAATTTTTATAAAGTCTTGTATGTAGGTGTGGCAAATAAATGGAGTTTTTGTTCTGTCCTGTGTTTTCTGTCCTGTGCATATGGGTAACCTTTATGCCAAAAAACCATCTGTGCCTTTTTGTGTACCCATTCTTTAGCAGAGTGAGTTGAAATGACTTCATCCCAAGGAATGCATAATTTAAAGCTACAGTCAGGTCTGCAGGTGTATGAAGTTCTGTTCTGACAAAGTTCTGAATGCAGTGATGTCAGCATTAGGGCTGAAATTTTTTGGCAAATGGGAGACACAGATGGAAAAGTAAGCAAGAGGAATTACTACACTAATAATTAAGTTCCATTAAGTTTATTCCATCAATAAGACGGGCTAGATTTCTCAACCGTTTATCCGTGTGAGTTGTCAACAGGAGAGCAGTGCAGGAAGAATATATTTGCAAAGTTTAGATTAATCTTTACCTGTTTCACTCATTTGGAACACATTTTTAACATGCCCTTTCCTTCAGTAGGGATATGTCCTCAGCACCAACTACTCCTCCATCAGTGGATAAAGTAGACGGATTTTCTCGGAAGTCCGTCAGAAAAGCCAGACAGAAGAGGTCACAAAGCTCCTCCCAGTTCAGGTCTCAGGGCAAGCCTATCGAGTTAACTCCCCTGCCTCTGCTAAAAGGTAAGATCAAACACAGTCTTTAATAAATAAAACAATTTTTGCTCTACAACCAACTTCTAAAATTGAAGTATTCTATTGTCAGGAATCGCAGGGAAATTTTGCCGGCATTGAGAAATGTTTTATGCTAGATATATATGTGTTTAAGCTCTACAAAATACTTTATCTGTGACTGGAGGGTGTGGTAATTGTTTGCAATAGTTTTGAAAGTTTTAAATGATGATGTTAACCCCTACCATGACTTGAATTTTCAAGGCTCTCAGGCTTTGTGCAAGAGTGTTCTGCTTTGTGAATCCTCAGCAGGTGACATAAATCAGCAGTAATTTTGGTAAGGGTAAATGGACTTGTGACCTGAAGGAAACTGGTTTTTAGTATCTTTCCTTGGTGTGTGGATCTGCACCCTGTGATAGTGGTGCCAACTGCAGCCCCTACAGTAAGAGAGGAGGTGGGGTACCCTCTCATACCATTTGTGCATGGATAGCTCCCAGGTCCTGCCTTCTGCTGGATTTTGAAATGGAAAGGTCCCATGAGCTGCAGCCTCCCAAGGGGAATGGTGCTGCCAATCTGGTCTTAGGCAAGGCCCTCCTGTTTTGAGATCTTGCATATCCCAATGTTGGTTGAGTTTCTGCTGGCAGATTTAACCTCTAATTTGAGAAGGAAAAATATGATCCAGCATCCTACTCTTAAAAAGATGCCAATATCTCTGTGATACCTTGACAGCTTTCCCTGAATTCTAGTTGTCACTGAATTTCAGTACAAATCCAGGGGTCAGAAGCACCTCTCAGAATGTCTGTCTGGTGAGGAAGGGGAAATCACCTTTCAGAAGTCTTCAACACTGACTTCTCAAATGGTTTATTTACTTCTGTGTATTTTTTTCATTGCTATTCTTCATTTCTGCTCTAAGTAGTGAAAATAGGCATGACTGGTGCTGATAATTCTGGAAAATAGGAAGCTTAATAGGTTTAATACTATGTCTGTCCCTTTTCTTCCTTTTTGGGCAAGTATATTCACCACATTCTCTCATCTACCTTGTTTGGCAAGTGTATTAATCAGAGTATTGAAATATGTGACAAATGTGGAACTGCACTTTGGTTAGTTCTCAACCCCACTTCATTAGAATACAGTAGTTAAAAAAACCCAAAAAAAACCAACAACCTAAAACCAAACCCCAAACCACCCAAAAATCTCTCACCGTAATGTGTGTCTTTAATTAAAAGTAGGATTCTAGGATTAGTTCCAGTGGTGCTGTCATTACAATATTGTGGGCTTCTTTCTGTGGCTCCCTGTAAGAATGCACAAATGGAATATCCTGAGTTAAATGAAATGTGCACCCAGCCCCCCTGCACTGTGCCTGGTGGTGACTTCTGTTCAGTATTTCTCAGTTTAGGGTTGGTTGGTGCCACTGGATTTGACTTTGTAGTCTGCAGTGAATATCACTTGTGATTCTTTGGGTGAGCCTGTGCAGGGCCAGGAGTTGGACTTCAATGATCCTGTGGGTTCCTTTCAACTCAGATTATTTTATGATTCTAAAATTTTTTTCCCCTCTTTGTTGTTGAACTCTTTTGTTGTTTTGTGACAATATGATAAAGAAGCAGATACTTCTTTCAAATAATTTTAAAGCTCATTTTTACACTTCTTTAGGTGATTTTTGATAAGCAGGTTGTTTCATACCAATTGCTGCATTTCAGAAGGTGACTGGAGTTTATCCTTCGGCTTAAATGACGGGATAAGTGGAAAACATTTGGATTTGTATTTGTAGAAATGAAGAAATGGATGTTGTAATTATTTCACTCCATTCTGTAGTCCCATTCAGGGAGTAAACCAGGCATGGGCACAAGCATGAGTAAAACAGTGGGAACCTCGCCTTGCAGAAACACAGGTGTGTCCAGGTGCTTAATTTGACTACTGCAGCCAGTCTTGAGGATTGAGATATAAAACTATAATAAGATAAAACAAACAGATGGGGAGCAGAGAGTGTTGGTGAGACATTTATGATTAGTGTCATAATGAGTTACAGTGGTCCAGCTTCAAATTAAGAATGTGATCCTGGGAGTTAGTTTTCCCTCTTTGCCTTAATGCAGGTTCCCTGAGGTGCAGGGATCTACCTGTGCAGATGAATTTGTGGGATTTGGGCCTAACAATCTCTCTAAACAGCAGAGCTGTTGGTCCCTGCAGAAGGGACACTGGCAGCTAAAAATCATGCTGCTGTTTGAAATATTCTTGACCTACATTAATATTTGTAACATTCAGGATTGTTAAGTCTGCAAGAAGTGAGGAAATTATTTTCTCCTGTGTTTTTCATCCTTTTCTTGACCAATTTCATGAAAGTCTTGATTATTTTTTAACTCTTACAGTTACACTTGCCTTCCAACAAGTGTAACCATATTCCTATTAACCTTCCTATTACTTCTGTCCAGTAACAGTATGATTTCCAGTTTTATCCTGGAAAAATTTGTCCTTTAAACCCAAATAGAGGAGAGATACCAGCAAAGTAGCTTTTTGAAGTCTCAGAAAACTGAACTTAATTTGGAGATATGCAATTGATAAACTTCCTGGTTTGGGTAAATGTCAGGTTTAATTAAACCTCTTCAGAAATATTTCAATATGGGAAATTTCTATAGTACAGACCTCAAATTCATATTAATCATATGTATTTCATATGCATGATGGAGGGGTTTTGCTTACACAAACATGCATGCTGTGCTCCCTTCTGTGGTTTGGTTTCTTTTTTTTAATATTTTTTTTTTTTTTGGTGGATATTTTGCATATTGACATTGTCAGGCTGCTTTATCTCAAACAGCACTTTATGGCCTTCAGTATCCTCTGTGATTACAAGAATCATGTATGCAGAAAACTGGGTAACTGCTTGGTCCATTCCTTGCAAGTTTTTATACTCTGCCTGTCACCATAATGATCTGAGCACCTTCCAGTAGTGTATTAAGTGACGTGACTACACATCTGTCACATCTTATCTGCTCTCCTTCCTTTCCCTAGGGGCAGAGTCACATATAGTGAAATGGCTTGTTTTGGTAGTGTTTTAATGCAGTCTGTTGCCTTCTGTGAGCATACACGCCTGTATTGCAAAAACAGATAGATAAACCAGCCTTGTTGTTGTTCATTCGGTAATGAAAATATTTTGAGAAAGAAAAATAAGAGAGATACTTTGTTTTGATGCTGTGTACAAGTCTGAAGGATAAGCTGCTATGTAGGAAATGGAATAAGAACAACTGGAATTTTCAGTGTTGCTCATTTCAGGAATAAAAAGGTATAGAGAAATGAAGTTGTTACTTTAATATTTTTTAAAAAATGTATGTGTATGGTATCAGCTTGTAAACAAACATTTAATGTATTTGGAAAACAAGGTGTTCTTTCTGAGGCTCTGCTGGGCTGAGTTCAGGATTTCAAAAGCCCCAGGTCAAGAAACTGCTGTTTGCTTAAAGACTTAGATTTTTAGATGATATAATTATATTTTTATTTATAGCATTGTGACTAAATCTGATTTGAAGTTATCTTTTAAAATCTGACTGTTATGTTGTCCAATATAACACTTTAAACCCAGTGTTTTCTCCTTTGTTTCACGTGTAGAGGAATGGGATGGGAGTTGTGACAAGCACATGGGAGCTGTGACACAGTTGCATTTTGCCTATGAGTGCTCTTCTGTATGTTTCTCACATGCATTTTCTTGAAGGTTGCATGTTTTTCCCTGGTGTATCTTGCAATGCATGATGGATTTTGGCTGTACTTTGAAGAGGCTGCTGGTATTACCCAGGCTGACAGGTGCCTTAGGTGTAACTGGCTTCTGACAGAGCAGTCCTGGTGAAGGGCCCTTTTTTGGGATTGAGTAATTCCATCTCTGTGCCTGAGATTCCCTCCCAGGTTTGCTAACCAGGTTTGTGGCATGCCTCAAATCGTGCTTGTTCTGTAGAGGAAAATAGGATTGTAGATGCCTTGGATAGGTGTATTATTTATTGGAGGACTATTTTGCTTTCATTTTGTATAGCTGCTCTTTTTACTTAGAAGTCTCTAGAGGTGGAACAGCAGGAGTGCAATGTTAGAAAGCATTTGGCTGGAAAAAGAGTGTATTGTAGTGCTGGACATGTGAAAACAGAGCAATTTCAGTATTACCTGCAAAAGGGGGAGGGGGAGGTCATTTGTGTTTCTGCCTGGTGTCTGTAGAGGTAGGGTAGTGTTCAGAGGATGAAAACATAAACAGAGGTGATTAAAAACATCATGTGTCTTGCAAATGCACACTTAGCATCCTGAGAAATTGCACAGAAAACTTGGATGTAGCTCACAGCGTCGTTCCCACCCCCCTTGCCCTCATTACAAATACAGAAGTTAGGCAGAGGAAACCATCCAAAAGCAAGGCTGTTAATTGTTAAATCATTTGTATCCCATTTTTGTAATTCAGGGTGTGTTTCTTTTTCCTGTCATCCTTCCACATTTTCCAATGATTTAATATAATTAGTGAAGGTTACTTTCATGTTCTCTGCAACTATTGTATATTTTTGTTGAAAACATTTCAAAGTATGATTTTTATTTTTAGATGGTTTTTCCTCCTTAAAAGTAAGCGCTCAGAGCAGAAGTTCTCTGTCAACAGTACCAATTGCTTTGCTACCTCAATATTATGAAATTTATTGAGCTTCTAATACATTTATCAGATAGTTTCCATGGCATTAAAGAATTGGTGTAGTGGTAACAAAAGAGCATTGCACTCAAAAAGGGAAAAATCTCTTTCCACCTGCTATTTGCTTTTGATCATTAAATTATTTCCCTATAGCTGAGATTTTATTATAAGCTTTTCTTATGAACCTTATCTATTGGTCAAATGCTGAGGTTCCTAAAGAGTAAAAAAATCCTAACAATTTGAAAAGACTCTTGACTGAGAACTGCAAGATGTACACTTCTTGTTCAAATGCAGTTACTTTTGAATTTTTGAAATATTCCTTTATGATTAAAAAAGTATCCAGGCCTTTGCAGACCTATGGATGCCACCTAAAACTCATCACATGGGAAATAGTTATGATTTGAGCTGTAGAAGAAGAAAGACAGAGTTTGTTTTCTGTTGGCTTTCATGGGAGCTGCCTGCTTATCTTGTCTTTGCTGCTCTTCATTTGAGAAATTTGGAATGTTTTACAGATATCAGATATACAAATATCAGTAAACTGTTAATAAAATCACTGAGCTAAATGCTCTCTTCTCATATATAAACAGGAATTTAGGGTCATAGTGGCTATGATTTCCCAAAATAAAATTCGGCTTTATTTACAGAATTGGAAATAGATCTTAGGACTCCTAATTTATTGCATGGAAGAAACACTGGAACTTGGTTTGAGCTGCATGTACATAATCAGGGCTGAATCCTGGAACTACTTCTAGGAATTTTATGCCTGTTCTGGTTGATATAAATCTGGACATAATAGGCCAAAGATTTGGGAACAGGGCCACAATCTCAAAAGGAAGAGGGACTTAGCCCATTTAGTGTTTTCTTTATTAATATGTATGATGTTCTAGTCATAAGTAATAAATTTCTTCACTTTCTTTGTGTTCTTGTCAGTTGGTTTTTGAGTATGCACTTAACCTTCTTTACAATCTCTTTACATCTGTTGATTGTAGAAAATTTTTTCCAATAATCTTAAAGGTTTCTGGTTGTTTCAATACACTAATTACATTCTGTCTTTTTTTTTGTTTTTGATTGCTTGTTACTGTCTCCCACATTGGGAATATATTTTTGTAGGACAGCACTTGTAGAGAATGGGCAGGTTAAGTAAAAGAAATACCCTCTTATCTTAACAGTGTATGAGTGAAAATGCAGTTGGTGAGGAATTCTGTCAGCTTACCCCCAATCTTCCAATGTTTCCAGTCAGTTCTCTGTATTAATTTCTGAGTCTCTCTAGGACTGGCAGTTTTCCTATGGCCAGAGTGGTGGTTGGTTATTTTTTGTTTTTGGGGGGAAGGTGGTGTGGTTTGGTTTTGTTTTGCTTTGCTTTTGAAGCCTCCAGTGTAATTGTTTTGCTTCCAGAATATCTCAGTCTGACTTCTGGAAGTGTTTAGTGATGATGATTCCCACCTTTTCCTTTTCTTTTTGTTTTTTAATAATTTTTAAAGAGAAGTAAGTTGTAAATTGTGTTTCTGTACTCTTCACAAGATTGAGACTAAAATCTTGATAATTTTCTGCAGGATGTTTAAATTTATCATAGAATCACAGAGTCACAGAGTGGTTTGGGTTGGAAGGGACCCTAAAGATCATCTCGTTCCAGCCCCCTGCCATGGACAGGGACACCTTCCACAGACCAGGTTGCTCAAAGCTCCATCCAACCTGGCCATCATCATGAAAGACTTTTGGTTTCAGTCTGTACTTGTACAGTATGTCTTTATAACATTTCCCAGTAATACTTATCTCTCTAACAATATTGCCATTTTCTTTTCTGTGCCCAAGTGTAACCCTGTGGGTCTGTAATAGAACCTCCTGTTTCTGTAATAAGTACCTCCTTTATAGTCCTTTCCTGAAGTACCTTCAACAAATACAAGTTCTGGTTCAGCCAAGCTATTATTTCTATATAGTGCACATGACTGTTGAAGTATACTGCTGCCTTTATAATTGATTATGTTATGGAGCTTTAGTGTTGTGAAAACACATTTTCCATATCTCTGGAATTATGTGTGTATTTATAAAATCTGTGTTTGTGTATATTACATGTGTATAAGATATATGTGTATATAAATAAGCTGTAGACATATTTAATGTCTTATACAAAGTTTACGTTTTGAGTTTATTTGATTTTCTCTTCCGTTTTTCAGATGGGATAGTGCTTCTGTTCATTGGGAGAGCTTTCTAGTAAGGCAGCAGTCCTTTCACATTCATCCATTGTAAGCTACTGCCTCCCTGAGAGAAGAGCACTTTCATTAATGCTTTCTGGGGAGTGGGAGGAGGACACACAACTATTTTTAGGTTCAGGGTAACTTCCTTTCACCTACAGTTTTTTCATTCAAGTTATTGCTGTTTCTTTGACTCAATCAGGCAAAAATCCTTAGTAACTGAGGAGGGGACTTGGAGAGTTCAGGGAGTTTTGGTAGGGTGGGTATTTATGGATTACTATATTCATGATAACTGTATAACTCACAAGCATCAGCAAATGGACTCACTTTGCTTCATAAGAGGTTAAGGCAGATCTATTATAAAAATACTAGAATCTTCCTTTGAAACCTCCCTGGTAATGTCATTCTGGTTGCAGGTGCAGTGACAGGAGTGTTTTTTACTAATGGCAAAACTTCTTCGAGAAGTTCTTGAGCCAAGTGTGGCCTCTCATCTGCTGAGGGAAGTGTCTGGGGCCACAGTGTAAAGCAGATGGTTAGAAACATTCCACCTCCTTCTGATTTTAGTGATGTGCTTGATCCTGTGTCCTCTCAAACAGTTAATTCAGCAAATCTGAAATGCTGGTGGATATTTATGTAGAGTTGATAGTTTCTGTGTCTGTGGTTTTCTGCTTAAGGTAAAAAATAGTGCAGCTACAGTCTGAGGATCTTTATCAAGCGTTTCAAAAGATAAGGCAGCTGTCCAAAGAATCAGTGTAAAATACTTTGCTGCCCTTAGTTGTTGCACTTGGTTGAAAATTTTGTCTGACTTCAGTGAAGTCTTGAAGTCAGACCAAAGAGGAATCAGTTTGATTAGGAGTAATAATGATCCACAGTAATGGAAGGTTTATCGAAGGTTTTTCACCAGTAGCTTTTTTCTAGTTGTTGTAGTAAACAAATCTAAGAGTATATACATTTTCAAAATTATACATGTGTCAGTATCAATTTACTTTTGAATTTCCTGTAGGAAGTTTATTTTTCAAGTCACAGTATGTCTAATATTAACCTTTTTTTTTTTGTTTGTTTGGGTTTTTTTGGCTGAAAACAAAGTATTTAAGATTTTATTTTAAAACACTTGAACATTTTTAGTGCATTTTATAAAAAGGGATCATTGTTTTGTATTTGTACTCTTTGTTGATTTTTACCACTCTTCTTCTTTTCCAGTATGTATGACAGATTCTTAGACTGTAGTATTTCCCTTGTGTGTGAAGTGCAAGGTCCTTCTGTAGCATGTGCAAGAGTCTGGGGCAGAGAAGGAAAATAATATAGCAGAATTGCTGTATCTGGTTAAATGGGTAGAAAGCAAAAAAAGTGAAATGGATCATTTCTGGGTAGTTTCCCAAAAGAAAAATTAGAATATCAGATTGCTGTAAAGTCTGTTTTACACAGTTGGACATGGTGCCAGCTCTTCTGTAACAGCAGTTTCTCGTGTTCCCTGAGCTGAAGAGCTTGTTCTAATACCTCAGTGTTGGACTTCAGAACTGACCAAGTTACAACAGATGTGGAGACAAGCAGTCTGCTGTTCTGATTGTAGAAGTTTGTGCATAATGAGGATATTTCTGCAGATTTTTATCAATTGGAAAAGGTGCATCTCCTGCAAAACACGAGTCACAGGCTGAGCTGTCCTTACTTGACGGTGTTTTGCAGAAGTTGAAGTAAACCATCAGTGGTTTACTCTCAGGGGTGATGAGTAAATGCTGACATCTTTGTGCCCCTGCTGGTTAAAAGTATCAGTTTTAGAACTTGACCCCCAGCAGGAGATAAAAGAAACTACTCAGTTACAACAATTTTTATTCTGAAAATCAGATACCATCGTGAAGAATAAGGTTAAGTTGAAATTTTGTATTATCTGGAGAAGTTCTTTGCTGTCAGATTTTGATTAAAACAATGACATAAATATAAGTTGCATGGTTATCTGTTTTATATTTTTCACTGTGAAGGCTTGCTGGGCAAAAATGTAGTTTGGGTATTGGGGGAAGCATTTCTTTGGGTATTCTTTTATCATAAGGTTAAGGAGATCTGTCATTAGAATTGTTAGTGAGTTTCTAACTGTTTGAGGGGTATCAGAAGAAAAGTTTAGTGTCATTAAGAAGTAACTGGAGTTTGTAGTAGCTGTGGTCTGTGGTCTGTAGTTTTCTGTGGGATTCCTGGAATGTTTTCAGGAAGTTTTAGGGATGCATTGTGTGTGATGGATTTTTTCATAATGCTCGTGATATACCTACCTAGTTTGAGTTGTGCTTTTGTTGTTTGGGATTTCTATGCTTCTTTGCAGTGTCATGAGTTTAATGTTATTATGACTTCCTTGGCTTTTTTTTTTTGGCATGTGCTTGTACTGAACTTGGATTTTCAAGTTTCACAGCGTAGGTGGTAGCAAATTTGTTTGTTGCTTTCAGTGTTTTTATCATATGGATTATGCTGCAAAGAAAATCTACTGCAAGTTAAATTTGTCGTATTACAGATTGATACTATGGATAATCAGAAACTGAGGGAAGGATGATTTCAGATTTTAGAGGAATTAAATTTTCTTATTTTTCCTTATGTTACCCAGTGGGATGTACTGTGAATGCATAAACTTTCATTAATTTTCTTGGCAAGTTTTGCTCATGTGCTCTCTACTTTCACATTCCAGCAGCAGGACATAGATGTTATATGCAGTCTCTGTATAAATTAGAAAGTCTAGTTAGTGTTTTCTGATTTCATATAAGGTTAACTGTTCAAAACTGTTTATAGAGAATATGTTTTCCTATCTAAGTGTAAACAAAAATGCAAAAGATGGTGATTACAGCTGAGACAGTACTTGATTCGCTGTTGAAAACAAAACTTACTGGTTGAATATTGTCAGTGTTACCAAGGGAGAGTAAATTTGGCAGCTTGCTCTCTTGATGTTTTCAAATAACATTTTTGGGATAGCTTTTTGAAGAAGTTGAGGTGGTACTGTGTCATCTTGGTTCTCCTTCACTTTCCCTTTATTCCACCCAGCCCATACTTCTCCTGTTTTCTTCTGTGCTTGTTTCTTATCACTGCCTTCCTTACTCCCACTTCTTTTTCTTCCTTCACCCTCTGATGGATACAATAACATATTTTTCCACAAGAGGGTGATAAAACTCACGCGTGTTAAAATGAGCACTCCAGGTGGAGGAGATTGCAGAGGTTACTGACAAACTCAATAGAATAAAATTAGCTGTACTTACACAGAAAAAAATAGTCTGCTCACCTTCAGCTCCATCCATGTGTTGCAGTGGTTGTTTGTGTGCACTTCTGGAGGCAAGACTAGACCTGTCAGGATGGAGATCCACCCTGGGAAGAGCATGCCAGCTCCATCCTGCCTCTGTTGCAGTAATCAGACCTTGCTGCAAGACAGTCTTTTGTATCTGTTATTCATGCAATAATTTTCCTTTTCCTTTTTCCCCCATGCACTCTTGTGAGTATTTCTTGCTTTTTTCCCCTCCCTCTCCTGTTTACTAGGATACAAAACATACTTCTTCACTGGTCCTATGAAATTGCAGTGGTTGAAATTTCTATTCATCTTTAAAAAGTGCAGAAAGAATGAAAATGTGCAGCAGAGAGAGTGGAAAATAGCCACACTTGTGATTTGTCTTTAATAGGGAATCCTAGTAAAAATTTCTATCTGTTTTTGACTGTATCCAGACTTGAACAAGTATTTTACTCAGGACTAGATGCTGCTTCAGTTTCTCTTTTTAGGGCTGGGAAGGCTGATGAAAATAAGAACCAGCTAAGAACCACTTCTTAGTCCCTCTGACAAGAGCAGCTCCAAAATTGTGTGCCTTAAGTGGTAGAGACCATGACTAGAGTTCTGGCATGTGGTCTTGGCTCTTGGAAAAATGGTGTGGTGTGGTTGGATGACAAAGATGTGGGAGCAGATCCATTATATATGTGGGAGAGGGTTGGGATACAGGGCTTTTTAGGTGACCTTCAAGAAGAAGTCAGCATTTCAGGGTGGTTGTTAGCCTATATTTTGGATGCCATAATCTCAGAAGAAGTGTCCATTGCTGTAAATTGCTTTAGAATATGATCTGAGCTGCCAGGATTTAATCTCTGTAGTCACAAGTAAAAAGAGCTGCTGTGAGTCTCCTAATATTAGAGAAATGAGTAAATGAGCTCTATACTGTGGGTTAGGCATAAGCCAGGCAGTGAAAAGGCTCCTGGAAAAATTCTAAACACTTCATTGCCATGAGTCAGCGGGAATCGTGGCAAGGAGGGAGAGAGGAACAAAGTACTTGAGGTTATGTTTACTCCATCCCCCTATTAACTGTGAAATTCCAGGTCACAGAGTGAAATTTCTCACTCTTCTTTAATTTCGGGAAGAACAAACAAGTGTCCCAAATAATAAATAAAAAAGAGTCTATGTTTTTCTTAAAAGACAGCCACAGAGTTGGTGATCTTCTCAGAATCTCTTTTTTAATACTTTGTCTCTCTTTAACTGTAGGAGATTCCAGTGGCAAGAGAAATGTGTTGAATTTCTCGGGACAAGTCTGTTCCTCTTCCTGTTCTTGTACTGTCGTATTTGTCCCTAAACTGCCACATCCATAATGTGCACAGTCAAGTCCAATAAACAGCATTTGGAGCTCTTGCTTCGTGGGCCAAGTTTGAGCTTTGGTTCAGGTCTCCCATAATCTCAAGTGGAACAGAATCTCCCAATTAACACTCTTGAGGGGGATATCCCCACCCTCACAGCAGAAAAACCAATCTACAAAACCCAAATAATACTTAAGAGTTTCTGTATATGCTTCTGAGCTGATTCTGAGTGTGAGGGAATTTGGGATATTTTAACTTCCATTAGCAATGTAAAACTGTTTTTCTTAAGTTTTTGGGCTATTCTCCTAATGAAAGAATGCCATAATACTTAGAAAAATAAAGTAAATGGCTAGAAGCAGGCTTTGAGTATCTCTGTGCAAGTTTCTCTTACTTCCTGCTTGGTAAGGAGCAATCATTCCTCTTGCAGAAAGGAACTTTATTAATCAAGGACTTTGTAGAGAGGGGGATTGCCATGCCCTTCATATAGATTCTAAGGCGACCTCATTTGACACGAGTGCAGCATTGGTTTGTTTTCCCTTGTTTTGTACAGTTGTTCCCAACATGAACAGGCACTGCACTATGGCAAAAATTCATTTGAGAGCCAAAATCTTCAAAGTAATTTCAGTTGTGGTGAGATGTGCCAAAACTTCATGGTCAATAAAAAGTAAATGGTTTGGAAATGAGCATATTTTCATGTTTATTTGCTTTTGGAGAAGTATTCTACTTCTGGATTAAAGTGTTCTGATATATCAAATATAACAAAAAAGCTCTAAAACACCACATGATATACAATAAAAAATTCACAGACTGTTTTTCATTACAGTTGATCTTTTAAGCTAAAGCACTCAGTACTTGATAGTATTTTTTGCCTATGTGATTTTAAATGTCTGAAGGAACAGGACCTATCTCATGTCCAGAACTGCAACAAGGAGTGGAATAGAGCACCCACTTGTGTGTGCTTCATTTTGGGAGAGCTGTCAAATGGGGGAAAGGGAGGTAATTCAGCCTCCCCCCCATTCCTACATTCAGTGGCTGGACAGACCCTCCCTCCCTTTTCTTTTTTGCTCATACTGCATTTGTGGTTAATGCAGTTTTTCTGCATTGTTATTTCCCAGGTTTCTTGTCCATATTGAGTATCTATATTTGGGATTATTTTTCCCAGCTGTATTAGCTGATGTTTTTCCAAACTGAATTTCACTTTATTTTCTGGCAGTTTAAGGAATGTGCTTAGGTTCCTTTGTATTATTTCTGACTTTACTGCTACTCAAAGTTCTCTATTTAATATCCTCAGAAGATGTTATCTATATGCTATTTTAATCATTAGATCATTAAGGAAGTTATTAATGTCTGGACTAAATTGATTCTTATATCTCACTGGCATTTCTTTCCAGTTGGATACTTGGAGATTTTTATCCTTTTATTTCCAGACATTTTGGCAGCACTGTGTGTGTCAGCCTCTTCTATCCAAAAAAATTGGAATCTGTTTTAAACGTAGGACTTTCAGGGAAAGCTGAAGTGTGATTCATGTTGGAATAGAGTAAACTTTGTAAATCCAATCACAATTGAAACTGAAGTTGTGTTGTAATCACTACATATGTATCTTCACATAGATTTAAATATGCTGTCTTTCGTACTTTCATTTGTACAGTAGTAATTCTTAAATGATAAATTATTAAGTAAATATTTTCCTAGTGGAATGTGCTTTCTATTTTTGTATATCATCTTGAGAACAGAATGTGATTCCTTTCTGTAGGGTCAGCTATTTGAAATACTTGCCTGTGTTTGTTCTAACTGCATAATCTATAATCCTCAATATGTCTTTAATCCACTTTATCTCCTACAGAACTAAATCTTTGGAATTGGGGAGAATATAGTGTGATAGATGGTATCTAAGGTTATAAAGTTTGGGAAGATTAAATTTACTTCTGAGGTCAGATTGATAGATTTTTGGTAAATAGCAGATAAATTTAAATGACTAGTAAAAAAAAAAAAAACACTACTCATATTTTCATGCCTATGGAAAAAACAAATAATAAAGAACAAAGAGGTTTTGTAGTATTTCATCTCTAGAAATAAAATAAAATTATAGATGAAAATTCTCACTTAGCTAATCTTAAACATCTCCTATAGTGTTAATCTAAATGAATTGATTTATTTTCTGTTTTATTTTTCTTGTATGAAGTTGAATTGAACTTCAAAATGTTCACCTTTGTGTACATGACTAAGGCAGAAACCAGAGTGCATTTTTTAGCACTGACCACTTGGGAGTGAGTGGATGCCTTAATGTGAGCAAATTTAACCTTGGGTTCAAGGAGGAGGTGTGTGCATCCACACACGTGTTTTGAAGTCTGTCCTGGAAAAAATGACCATGTCCTGGGATTGTTTAGGATGCCCTTAACACTTTGGGATGCTGATTTTGCTAAGAATTGCACAAAGTGCTTCTGTGGGATTGCTTCCTTAGAGTAATGGAAGGAGAAAAACTCCTGAAAAAACCTTTTTTTTATCCTTAAATAAAACCAGTTGTCAAAGGTCAGGTGTCTGTATTTGTCTAATAAAGGTATTATGTACCATTTGTTATAGGATGATGGATTTGTCATTTCACCTAGTGATAAATAATCTGATTTTATGAGGTGTTTGGGGAATGAGGATAATGATCATGTCAAATGGCAGGTTTGCACAGCAAAGTCTTTTGTTACTGAAGGCACACTGCATAGCAGGCCTGGGTTCAAAGTCCACAAGTTGTCTTTTTTTTTAAGTAGTTGGTGTTAAACACAAATACTTCTGCTTTCATATTTTTGAAGAAGCAAGATGATCAGCAATGTTAAGTAAATCTGGCTCATTAGTCCTAATATTTGTTCGTTCAACAACATGCTGAAAAAACCCACATGCTTCTAGTACTAAACATAAGAAAAAAGTTAGTGTGGAATTTCAGTATACTGTACTTGGAAAATTTAGGACAATCCTGCGAGGAGATGTAAATTGCAGTGAAGCTTATTTACATGAGTAGAGATTTCCTTTATAGAAGAAAAAGCTACTATGTAAAACATGGCCTTATCTGGTACAGGCCCTTAAAAATTATTCCATCTGATCCATTCCCTGGAAGGGATAGGAACTGGCTGACAGGGCAGTGATTCTGACCACTGAAATGTCTCTTTTGCCACTGTGGTGGCATCCATATGGCTGCAGGGAGGGAGGGCCTGCATTTTATTTTTTTCAGTGAGGAAGTAAGTGGGATTTCACTTTTTTTTTTTTTTTTTTCCCCCCCCCTTTCAGGCAACAAGAAGTTTTCTCCCAGCTTCACTGCTTAAATTCGTGTTGTGCTCTCTGTGCTGCCATACCATTTTCAGTAAAAGAGCAGTTGCATGGAGACAAAGAGGCTGCTGATTTAAGTCTCAATAGAGAAGTCTGTTAGGCTTCAACTGTGGGAGGATGCTAAATGTAGCTCAGAGGTTGGCAGATGCTACCTGGACCAAAACTACTTGAAAATATTAGGAAGCTGTTTAGTAGGTTTGCCTAAAAAAAGAGACATTTAATGACTGGAAGAATTAGTGGGACAAATATGACAAAGGACTTGCAGTTTAAAAAGGTACTTACTGTCTAGATGTGATCTGCTGTTCATGTTGAATAAAAAATAGAGTTCAGCTACAAATATTTTGCTAATCTTGATGGGAGGGCAGAAGAAATCCAACCCCAAGCCCTTTCTCTTCCCACCTGTCTTACAATTTATTTTTAAATTATGTCAGTTTCTGCAACATTTTGAACTTCATTTTTAGAGGGAGCAATACTGTTTCTGATCATGATTATGTAACTCAGGGCCTGAGTTGTTTCTCCTCTGGCTGGAGGTAGAGAATTATGCTCAGAATAAAGGTAAAATTTACTTATAAAAATAAACTAGATCTAGAGTTTTCAAAGTTTTTATGTGGAAGTTATAAATCCAGAAGTTTTTGTACCAGTAATGTGTTTTTAGATGTTTTTCATAGGAATACTGTGTTTCAATTTGGTTTAAGAAAGCTGTGGGGTGTTGTTTTCTGAAGTTTTCAGAAAGCTTGGTGTTACTATTAACGTTTTTCTAAGCCATAACACAATGAAAATTCACCTAAAGGTTTATTTTGTGCTGAGCCTTTGGGAGCACCCTAAGAAGACCATAAGCATCATTACTGAGGTGGTGGGACTGGGCCTGGCTTTCTGCTGGGTGTGTGTGGAGCTTCATGGATGATCCAAGAGGGGAAGTTTTCTTCATCCCTGCATGAGCATCATCCATCCCTGCAGGCTGGATAGTCCTGGGAGCTGCCAGGATTTCTCACCTTGTTGGTGAGCCAGAGTTTAAAGGCTCTTTAGCCATTTCATTTCTGATCTTTGAGATGCTGTGCAGGACACATGAAATGAAGTACCCCAGCATTTTTTTTTTTTATTTTCTCTTTTAGGGATGGAGAGGGGAGATAAAAGTAGTGTGAAGGTGTTGTGCAGCCTGAGTAAACGTAGAGAAAAGGCCTAAGGAATCCACTGCTCAGGACCAGGGTAGCTGATTTAACAGGGAGGATAAACTTCTAGTTAATTTCTAAGTGGGGCTCCTTTTATGACCTGTTCCATGGGGAGAGTTGATGAGGAGATCTCTGTGTCAGGTTATTAAACAGTTAACTTCAAGGGAGATAGTTTTGCTTCTGAAGCAGAGGTTTGCACACGTGTGGGTAACAAAGCATCTCCAGTAGAGCACGTTTGATACTTAACCTGCAGAATGTCAAAAGAGGTGATTAATGTTTTGTACCTTTGGAATAGGTTTGATTTTGTGTGCCTGAAGCTTCTAGCAGGTGCTATAGAAACCAGAGAAAAACATTATCTTTTCAGCATGTTGCACTCAAATTTCACGTTGAGCCACAAAATAATATCCAAATGAATGACAATCTCTTGTTTGACTCTAAATGGAAAATGGAGTTTTCCATGGCCTACTTATTCTAGAAATGATCATTTCATTGTAGGCAGATTTAACTAAAACCTAGGAGCATTTGTCAAAATTACATGAAAGAAAAAAAGATATTATTCACTTTTAAAGTGAGGCAAAGAAAATGACAAGAGACTTTTCAGAGGGTCCATGTTGATCTATCTCGCCTCCTAGTTCTGCTTTTGAGAGAAAGTAGTTTTCAGTTTTCATAAATAGGTTCTTGGTTGTTTGTTTACATTTTTTTTTGCTACTTCGCTATACAGTAATGTGGCTAAAATTGCTATATACAGTTTCTTAAATTTCAGGGGTGTTTTTCAGAGTTTATAGAAATGCATTTCTGAGAGAGTGCCTGTTTGCCCACATGAAATGGTGCTTTAGAACTCCCCTAGTGGTCCCTTGCTATTTGTCAGGGGTGGTGTTTGGGCCCTAGATCAGCTTTTTGCCTTGCCTGTGAACACCAGCCCAAAATTGGCTGAGTTCTGAGACAGCAGATTGCTCTGTGTGTAACAGCTAGATAGGGTTATCATAATTAAGAATGACCAGGCATTTTAGCATCTGTTATTAGCCAGAGTGTAGGTGTGTCATCCTCACGGAGCAGATGAGGGTGGTTTGTTTCCGCTGAGGTGTGATGGAGGCATCGTTGTTAGATCTGGCTGGGGCTCTGGTAAGATCAATATAAGGATGCATCATGGCCAAACTTGCAGGAGCTGTAGGAGGATAAGAGAGATGTAGACCCATTAAATGATGGAAAACCCAGAGAAAATGCCTTATGCAATACAATTAAAAAAATAATTTTGAATAATTTATTAGAAGGCTTGTGGGCAGATATGGGCATAGTGTCTTATGGAGAAGAAATACTGGTTAAATAGAAGAACTGATGCTGTCAGCTAAAGCAGGAACCATGTGGTTTTAATTGTGAGGAAAAGTCTGTGCTGGCAGGAGCTCTTTAAATGGATGATAAATTCTCTGTGAGTTTCCTAAAAGTCATGACTCTTGGTTTGGGAAGTTGTAGTTGAGCACACGTTACCAGATTAATTCGTGGAGGGTTGCTTCTGTCGGATATCTTAGGGACTGTTTTCATTTAGCTTAAACTACCTGCTTTGGTAGCCTCTTCCAGCTTGCAGTTTCCTAAATCTGCAGCTCTAAGACCCCAGCTTCTCCCACTTGTGAAGCTGTCAAAGTTATTGGAAAGGCAGGAAGGAATTTGGGAAGAAAAGTGAGGCTCTCATGAGTTAGACTAGTGGGATGTTTCCTTGGAAGAATTAGCCTCTGTTCTTTCCTCTGCTCTTTGCATCTTGGGTGAATCTCTGCTCCTTGTTGAGAACTGCTCACTTGCTGTTTCTGCTGCTCAGCCTGAGACACGAGGTGGTGATTTACAGAATGGAGGATGACTCAAAGTGCAAGTGAACTTGGTGGGAGCTAGTCCTGAGTACCACACAGTGCTAAGTAAACATCCAGAGAAATCAGGATGTCTCCAGTTGAGCTTTGAGAATGAATGAATGCTTTTCATCTGACTCTTTATTTCTCAGCATTCTTTTACATTGGTATCTTGTGAGTAATACAGCATAAAAATGACAGTCTTTAAAAAAAAAATATTATTGTCAGCTTTGAGGAAAAACAAGATAGCAATTACATACGACGTTATGCTAACTCTAAGATTCACTGCTTTTATTACAGCTAAGTAACTGAAAGATTGCTCTAATTTTATTTTAATAGAAACAAATCTGATTGAATTATTTCTGTTTTTCTTTTCAAAAATGAGACTATCACAAACATTTTAAAAAGTCTTGATTAGAGGTGATGAAGTGCCTAGTGAAATTCAAGTATCCAGACTGGAGCAGTGTTGCTTCGTTGGTTCATTTTTAGCATGAAGTCTTTTGCTTTTCAGCCAGATTCTATTTTTATTTAGGAATAAAATTTTAAAATTAATTATTCTTTGTTTCAATGTAATACAGGAATTCCTGATTTTGTTATGCAAAATTAATTAATTTTTTTCCTAAGAGTTCTGTACTCTTCAGGTTTTTAAAAATTTTTAACTGAAATCCATAGTTCATTTTGTTGCTTTACCGGATATTTTTCCTCTCCTTAGCACATTTTAGCAAGGCTCACCAGGTTAAAGAAGGGCCATAGTGTTAAAATAATTTTAAACTGGGATCCTGCTTAAGCTCTTCTATTTTCTCACTTCCTGACTGAGCACAGCTATCTTTGCCTGCCCTTTCTCCCCTCTTTTGTTTACTGCTGAGGACAGGGCTGATACCACATGTGTTGGAGATCCTCATTGTCAGCTGGAAGGAGTTCAGTAGCAAATGCTTTGTCTTAGGGAATATTGAACAGCACATCCCTACCCTGTGAAGTGATCTTTTATGGCATCAGAAAATTCATCTGTGTGGGCTTTCAGTGTTAATTCTACTAATTTGGTAGTGGAGCATGCAGTAATTTATTGTCATGTGTTACATATTCATATATCTAAAAAGAACAGGAAAGCAAAATAAGGTTAAATAAGGTTTCCTGGATATTTTATTATTTTATATGAACTCCTCAAAACTTCCTTTTTAGTTTATTTTTTAATAAGTTTGGAAACATGAAACAGTGTGCTGATGAATCTGAAATTTATGGAGATTTGATATATATCTGTCTATTCTTAAATACATGAAATGTTTATATCAGTGAATTGCTGTTCAATTTATCTTGTTGAAAAATGGTTACGCTCTTGTTTTCTGAAAATAAAGGCTTGTAGTTCGAGACTGCCTTTTTAAGAGTTTCCTCCAACGCTGTCTCAAGGTAGAGTTTGAAAAAGGAAGCAATTAGTAAACTTCTGAAATACAGCTCAGTGTTGAAGCAACCAAAGAGTAAAATTGCTCAAAAGAAATAGTTGCTCTTATTTTGAAAGCGAGTCGGAGTGGAGGAGCTTGCTTTGTGCACAGCTGCTATTGGCTGCACAAACCCCTCGTCTCTGTGGCTAGTGCTAGATAGGAATATTAATAATAGAACTCATGCCTCCTCGTATTTTGCTGCTTAATCATCTTGTTTGGCACACCCCTGGCCATGTTCTACGTGGCCATAATTCAGGAAAGAAAACTCACTGGGGCACTGGTGTTAGAGTGCAGCAATCAGAGAGGCTGGGATTATGCAGATGATGAAAGGACCGGCCAGCCTGGGTTTATCCAGGAAAACTGGAGTGAAGTTGTAGCAGCAGGGAGCTGTGGAGGCACCTCCTGTGCCAGACCATGGCTGTGGCTCCCTTTTCACAGCTGCCCTGAGGATCCAGGCTGGGTAAGCAGAAACCTGTGTCAGCAGCTTTGCTGCAAGGAAGGACTCTAGCTCTTACAAGTCCTTCTTGTGTTGTCTTCCCTGTGCTGTTGCTGCTGTAAGAAGTGGTATTTCAAGGGGGTTGATAATATTTTGTTGGAGAATACTTGATTACGTTAATGTAGTTTGGAAGGATAAAGAGGGGCTCTAGCATGAATTCCAATAGAAGTGAAAAGCAGTATTTTTTAAATTTCTTATTAATTTTTTGTAAATGTGACGTTTCCTCAGACACCAGAACTGAACCCTGTGAATTGCTTGTAATTCAAAGTGTTGCTATATTAGTCAGGAAAACTTCTGAAAAAAATTGGAGAAGAAAACAAATGTTTGGCTTGATCCTAAAGGCTGGATCCTTTATAGTTGAGCACTATCAAGGATAAAATGATGAGAGGATAAAAGGAAATATGTGAAACAAATCAAAGGGGAAACTAAATTTGATTAGGTTTTGTTTGGTTGGTTTATTTTTCGGGCTTTTTTCCTTTGTTTTATTTCTAAAAATCAAGAAGCATTTTCCCTCTTTTGGTTTTTAAATAGTTTGATCTTTAAGTAGTGTAGGTTCTTCCAAGAGACCCATGATTTTTTGTGAAGAAGCTTCCATGCTCTTGTCAATGCATGAATAAGAAATAATAGAATGGGTGGGGAGGAAGTTGATTGTAATTTGACTTAAAAGCATGAATGTTTTGACCTCAGCGATTGGCAGTTTGAAAAGAATGATTTGCTGTGCTGTTTGTGTGAGCGTTGGGTTGTTTAGTGTTAATCACCATCCAGTTATGAATATAATTCACTCGTTAGACAAGTGAATTAGACTATAGGCTGGTGCTGGACTTCTAAACATACCTTCAGTAAACACCCAGGTTAAAAGGAGGGATGTTACTTGGAGTGCTTTGTTGAGGGAAATTTCATATTCATCTTGTGGAAATATTCATCTTGTGGATGTAATGAAGGTAATGCTCTTCAATTTGGAGAGGTCTGTAAAAATAAGAAATTTTTATTATAGTTTCTTATATAGTTAAAATACAGTTTTGAGTGACTAATTGTGAAATTTTGATGCATAAACGAAGGATATGGTGTTAGGGTTTCCTTTTTGGTGGGATGTTGTTTTTTTTTTCTAGTGGTTTGTGTTTTAGGCTCTAAGTTTCAAGTAGGATGCTTTTTGGTTTGGTTTATAACTCAAGTTGACTACTTTAGCAGCTGATACCATTTAAGAATATTTTCGTCTTTGCTTGCTGTAGCAAAGCAGTGGAGTCAGAGGAAAGCTGATCCTTTTTTAAAATGATACTTTTGTTTCTGGTTTTTAGAACTTTGAGACAGTGGGTAGAAATCAAATCAACATACAACCTGATCCTAGCTGCAGAGTTCTCCTAGGCTTGAGAGGCCCAAAATCTGAAGAAGTGTGGGATCAGTGCCCACGTTGTAGCAGTTTTTCCTGCATTTCAGAATTGACCAGTTCTTGTGATGTTTAGCAATAATTCTCATTTGATTATATTAGCACTTTGCCTGATTAAGGGTTGCTGAATCAGGTTCAGTATTTGAAAGGTGAAGGAAGATGAGTGTTAATGTTTGTGTTACTCTGGCTGGTGTGTTTTTGGTAACATTTTAATATAGCAAGGGCTGATCATTGTGTTGAAGGATTTTAAGAGGGACTGTATTTGTATTCTAATCCAAAAGAGAGCTTTTCAGTTTGCTTTTTTCCCCATCTTTTTGCTGAAGTTAAGACAAGTTTTGAAGTTGTTGTTGAACATGCCAGGGCCTGAGTTGATTCTTCTCTGGTTGGAGGTAGAGAATTATGCTCAGAATAAAGGTAAAATTTACTTATAAAAATAAACTAGATCTAGAGTTTTCAAAGTTTTTATGTGAAAGTTATAAATCCATAAGTTTTTTACCAGTAGTGTGTTTTTAAATATTTTTCATAGAAATGAAATACTGTGTTTCAGTTTGGTTTAAGAAAGGACAACAGCATTGCTTATTAGGCATAATAAAAAAGTAGCTAAGTTTCAAAATACCAGTGCAGTGGGAATTTTATACACCTCCTGTGTATTCTCCCCCATGGACATTAAGAAAACATTAGGACTTTCAAGTACTGTAAGCCAGACATTTACTGTGGCCAGACATTAGGGTGGTTTTGTTTTTCTTTTGTCCCCCCTAAACATTTTCAAATAGTTCTAAACTTCTTCCTACAGATTTCAATGAGTTCATTACTTACAATGAGAAAATAAACTTCCTGTTTCTTGTTGTTGGTTGTTTTTTGTTTGCTTTAAGGGCTCAGGAAGCCCAAAGCCAGAAAATGACCAATGATTGTTATCTTAGACCAACCCGAAATTTCAGGGTTAAAGGCAGCATGTGAGGGGGGGTGCCATGGAAAAAGTGGGATGATCAGGGAAGAGGAAAAAGCCAGGGAAGTTTGTTGCTCAGTCACATAATGGGGAGGAGAGGAACTGGACAGACCTGTTGTATGGGAGGAGCTGTGTCAGGTGCAGGGCAGGGAGCTGCAGCTCCCAGTGCTGGGGTGAGCTCAGGGAGCACAGGGAGCTCTGCTCCAGCCCTTCTGTCTGCAGCTGAGAGCTGCTGGGTGCTGCTGTTGCTGTTGGCCAGCTGCTGGGAGAGCTCAGCCACCTTCTCCTCAGCCTTTTAAAGTCTGAGCACTTTGTCACATTGGAAACACAAGGAAGTTCATGGCTTACTTGATGTGCTGTTTCTTGGAGATAGTGAGGATGTGGAGAAAAGATAATAAAATTTTATTCCTGAACAGGTAAATAATAAAAAAATATTCCTGTACAATAATAGACTACTGTATAATAATACAATTTTGTTTGCCTTACAGTGACTTTAATCAAAATGCCTATACGTGAGCTTACATCTGGCTACCAATTGGTTGAATTTTGGAATAATTTGATTTTTTTTCTCAGGTATCTGAGCTATTGAAGGGAAGGCCAAGAGTAAATACTTGCCTCATGAGTGCCCTGAAGTGGTGCAGGTGCCTCAGGGAAAGATTATCTCAGAATGGGAAGAGTAGTGCCCAAAGCAGGAGAACTTGTCATTTTCCTCTTCATTACACAAGCAGCCTTTTTAATTTCCTCTGCCTTGCTGAATCCTGATTGAAACATTGCATTGGGCCAAGGCAGCCTGGGTGCCCAGGTAAGGCTGTGTGCAGTGAGATTGGATGAGAGGAGTCTCCTGTAAAATGATGAGAAAATCATCAGGCCATTACCTGGGCAAAAACTACTTGGGTATGCCTGAACCATTTCTTGGAGAGTTGGAATATGTAACCAGGAGTGACCATGTCTGTCCCATCACAGTTGTGTCCACAGCTAGAAACTCCCAAGTGCTTTTTCCAGCATTTTGGATGAACAACCACAAGGTTTGGGTGTTGGAGCAGGAGTGAGAGGGATGTTCTCAAGCTGGGTTCTAGGGCCCAGGTTGCCTGGTGCTCTTGTGATGGGCTCGGTGTGTCCTGTGGGGTCTTGTTCTCCCTCTGCTCACTCCTTGCTCTCTCCAGGCACTGGATGTCCCTCACAGTGCTGTCATGGGAAACAGGGATTCCTCACTGGTTTTGAGGTACCTACATGTGTTTGAGCCCAAAGAGATGTGCACACCCATTCTGTAATTAACTCGAGTCCTGGCTCAGTCAGGACCAAGGCTGTGCACAGCCATACGGAACTGTTCCTCTAGAAAGAGAAGTAACCCCAGACAAACCACACTAATGTGAGAGTGGGAAGTAGAGATGTGCCAGCTGATGGTGGTGGTGGTGGTTTGCTGGGCAAGGATTTTGCAGTCTGTTGTATGTGTTCTTTCTTTTCAGCAAAATCACATTTAAAGCAGATTGTTTTAGCCTTTATTTCAAGTGAAAAGAAGTTCCTTTCTCAGCAAAACAAACCATCATAGAAGCATTCAGTTTCTCATTTGCAGAATAAATGATTTTAAGTTCTCTTGAGTCCAGCATGGAAAAAGTGCTCCATCGTTTTACTGGATGCTGTGTTCTCTAAAACATCCGTTTTTTTAAATGGCTGTTTCTTAATGATCCACAGCTGAAGGTCCTTCCCTTTACTCTTGGCAGCCTGAGCTGTCTTCGTAAGGTGGAACAGGATCTCTCTTTGGTCCTAAGAAATAGTATCAATCCTGCCAGTATTGAACTGAATCCAGAATTACTAACCTGTCAAAACTCTGCTTTTAGTTACTACAGATGATATTCAGGATATATGAGGGCTGCATTCATGTTGTCAAAAACACTTGATGTATTTGTCTGTGGTAACATCAGAATTTCTAGAAGGGATTAGTTATATTAATATTAAATGATTCCAGTCTCTATTAGTAAAAATGAGTCAGGTTCTCTTAATAAAATGGTAATTTTCTAATTATGTACTATATTTCTAAAGTAATGGCTTTTAAATACCAAGCATTTAAATTTGGCTTTTTAGTGGAATAATGAAGTATTACAAAGGCTGTCAAATAAATTAGGATGAATTCAGATAATTTATTTATTTGTTTTTCCCAGTGTTTTCCTAGTAAAAGCTGCCTAACTAGTCTTGTCTTTCTCATGGTCTGTTTTTCCAATTTGGTTGTACCAATTTGGTTGATAACTATACAGAAGCAGAATAGTTGGGAGGAAATTCCAAGATGTTTCAACTTTTCATTAGCTAAGTGATTGGGAAATGAGGGTTCACTGAGATGTCTGAAACATCATTTTGTAGCTGTGTAGCAAGCTGGGCTGTGTCACATGCATAAGAAAGAAGTCTGTGTGGAAAAGCACCCTCCTCAAAATGGGTTGCTTTTATGTGTGTATTGTCTTTGCTTGTTTCAGTCTTCAAAAATCTAAATTTACATGGGGGTTTTTTTTGTAATTTGAGTAATCCTTGAAAGTTTGGATGTTGGTGTAGGTAGTATGTGGGGAAAAAACGTGGTGAATAGGCAGGGTAAAGTTGATTTCTAGTGTTGCAGTTCTTGCTTGTTTCATATGGTGCTTGCTTAAGGATTTAGAACTTTAAACATCTTGTGCAGGAAGGCTATTATTTTTTTTTTTTTTAAAGTGTGTGACACTGCTGTAAAATCCTAGAAACTAAATTCTGGTTAATTTGTGTTAAACCCTAGAACAAATTTACTGGAAGCTTCCTTGTCTGAATGAATGTGAGGCATAGAGACTCCTCAGTGCGGCAGCTCAGGAGGAGTTACTCAGCCAGGTTACTTCTCCAGTTGTGACTAAGGGGCCAATTAGCAGCATCCGGATGAGACGGCAGCGCCTCGGTAAAAATAGATGGCATTTGGAGGAGCTGGGGGCTGGCTTGGAGGAGGTCTTCAGCTGCAGACTCAGAGAAACAAGAGAAAGAGGCACTCTTCAGAAAGGAGTGTTACAGGAGTAGTACAGAACTGTGAGGAATTCCATGAACAGGCAAAGGTGGGAGCAGCCCAGAGGAATAGCAAAAAGCAATACAAATTAGAGCCTCAAACCAGCTGGCCTCTGCTGCCAAAGGAGTTCCTGAGCTGGGCTCATACTTCCATTTGACAAGAGCATAAGGCTGGCATTGATATGAAAATGAAACAGGCTGTAGCATCCTCTGAAAATGACAGGAACCAGAGGTGTGGGTGTACAGCTCGCTAGATTGTTAGCTCTTATGTTCAGGATTGATACATTAATGCCTCTGTCAGAGGCAGGAGTAAGTCACACACCAGTGATGCTTCAGTTGATTTGCTTGAAGGCAATTAGTTGACTACTGCTGGCATCTCTGAGACTAAATAATTAACTACCATGTGGGGTACAGGGAGGAGAACTGGATGAGCTGGGATTTTGCTTTCTAGCCTTTACAGTTACACCTTAGTCCTGGGACCACAACAGCTTCCATGGTCCTGCCCTGTTGTTTTCATAGAATACTGGAGCTGCTGGATTAGTGTAGTTAAAAACTCTTTTGTTGCCCACTGACCTACTTTGGCTGCATGTTAGCTATTGAATTGGGAAAGGGCCATCTGTATATGTGCCCACTGCTACAGCCTGAGTGTAAAGAGACCCTAGGATGCTGTCTGCCTTCTCTTGATAAACCTCAGTCCAGTGGAGGCAATTACTTAAAAGACTCAATTTTATTGTGGAAGGCTCGCTTCACTCAGCATTTAATAATGTATTAGTGAATTTGATACTTCATGGAAGAAAGAGAAGGCATGAGGGATGCACCTGAAGTTCTGTCTTTAAATACTAAGAGTGTGTGTAAGTTAAAGATTTCTTACTAGTGGTCTAGTAGGGAGCTGGCTGCTTTCTGAAAAGTATGGGCTAGCCAGGGAAGGTGTGATCTGGGTATTCCTTTGGACAAGTACAAAGCATGTTTGCAAAGGCTCTGTAAAACTGCTTGCAGAATGTTATGCTAATTCACCAGTAGTGTATTTAGATCACCTCACTTTTAGAGTTACCTATATTTGTATAAACCTGCAGAGCACACACTTTTCCTGCTGAGTTTTTCTCCATTAATTTTTTGTGGAATACATAATTGTTGTGATTGCTCTTCCTTTTATTTTTTTTTTTTATTCATTAGTAAGCAATGAGCTTTCTGCCAATTAGAGCAAAGGTGTAATCGCAGTTGTAATGAACCAGAGTAACACTCCTTGACTTCAGTTTGGCCAGGGTGCAACCTTCAAGATGAAGTTTGTGATCACAGCACAGCTGGGGATAAATATTGCTGGAAATCTAATTTCAGTTTATCATCTTCAACAGAGAAGAAGCTGAACTAATGAGTAGCTTGGAAGAGGTAGAGAGGGTAGCAGTTGATGATGAAGGGTATTGTTTGGTAACCACAGAGGAAATGCTTTAATTATATTTAATGCCTAAACTGTTATGTCTGGTTAATATTTGTAACAGTCTAAACTAAGAAGGCTTTGCAAAGTAACTCTAAGCCCAGCAGAGCTATACCTTTGGTTATGTTGCTTGCTTGCAACTTGTCTGTAAAGTATCTAATTTTCTCAGATTTGTTCTTGAGAATTTAATACAGAACTTTTAATTTGTTATGGGTCAAATATTTATTTTGATAGTGATATTGCAGAAGAGTTTAAGTAACTTCTAGAGAAGTTCAGGTGCCAAGGCCCAATGGTCATCAGATGTATTTGTCTGTCCAGGAGCAGACAGGATTTCTGAGGGACAAAGCCCACTGTGGTGGATTTGCACACAAGCAGATAGATAATGTTCTGCCTAAAAACCCCTGGATTATTTTCTTCAGTGTTTTTGAAGAGGTGAGAGGTAAAGATCTTGTGAAAAAAGGTCCATGTACATGATGCTAGTGCAAGGTTATGATAAAGGTTGTTCTTTAGACAATTATAAATATTCTGAAATTAGGTCTTTGCTCTCTAGAACCATGTTAGGGAGATAAAAGGCCTATCCCATTTAGGGTTCAAGAAGCAGAAGAAAAAGTTTCTGTTGAAAAGAGAGAAAAGTGGCCTAGTAGTCTATGTCAGTCAATTTTGCAAGTTTTAGCAAAAATACCTGGTTTAGGTATAACAGCAATACACTCTAAAGGTGGATAATTACTAGCAAATGACTTTCTCATTTACATAGCTTTGAAACTGAGCTGAGCCATTCTGTGATGGACACGATCCTATTTCTAAAGGAATAGCTGTTATTTTTACATAGACATATGTAATGATAATACATAATAACATAAAATACCCAGCATAGCACATATTAACTTGACAGGTTATAGATGAGTATTATATAAATGTCATGTTTTTCTGTTCTATTGCTGAGTTGTTCCAGATCCTGAATAATCTGAAGATCAAAAAGTTGCTGTAGAAGTGGTATAGAATGGCAATGTGTTTCTGTGCACCGGGGAATGTGAGAGAGCTCTACAGCAATTGCAAAAGCAAAATAAAGTCGATTTATATATTTATTTTCTGTCATTTAGACATATGCACTGGGCTTGGCAGTATGAAAAAGGGTGTTCCCTCTGAGTTATTTGAGTTATTGTCACAAGGTGTTGAATAACAGAGTGTGAGGCTCACAGGTGGCCGTGTGTGAGGCTGGCTGTGGAGCCGGAGCCCTGCACGCCCTGCAGGGAGTGTGTGGCTGTGGGAGCCGCCTTCCTGGCAAGGAAACCACATGGCTCGGTCGTGGTGCAGAGTCCTCACGTAGCATCTTCTGAGTAATGCTTTGGAGTTCCTCAGCTGGCCAGGAGCTGTTATCCCAGCATGCAGATCAGCCTGTACCTTCACCGTGTTTCCTGTGTTTGCCGTGGCTGGGATGTAGCAGGGATTCTGTTCTTGTGCTCAGGAAGCACGGTGGCTGCTGTCCCAGGGACTTGCTGCTGCAGCTGGAGCATCCCTGCAGCCCCAGCTTGCTTTTGGCATGATGTTGAGTCCAGCTTGTTGATTCTCATCTTGGACATCTCAGTGGGCTGAAACTAGAATTTAAAAAAACTAAATGAATAATAAAGGCCAAACCCCATGATTTTGTTGTTGTGTCGTGCTGGAGCTCATACAGGAAAGAGGACATAAGAATAAAATGTGTTAGAAGTTGAGCTTTCACTGTGTCCATTTGAGGATTCTGGAGTGAATTCCCAGCTTGTTTCCCCATCTTTTGTCATAATTTTGGGGTATGTTTACTAAATACCGGGTTCTTTTCTTACACAAGAAGAGTATCTTAATGATGTGCAGTTCCATAAAATCCTTATTCCATTACACACATTTGTCCCCTTTGTGGAGGGAGTGAGAGAGCAAACAGTTGGGTTGTGTAGCATGTTACTGGAAAGTGTTGGGAGACTATTGTGGTAAATTAGCATAAAGTAGAATATGTTGCTGACTAAATTTATACTGCCAAATGAGAAGAGAATGGAAATCATATTTCCAGGGTTCAATTAAACTCCTCTCAATGTATAAACAGGGCTATAGAAATGTATATTTTATATGTATGTATATTATTTAAGTTAATAAATATGAATATTTTAAAATATAAGCCTGAGCTCTTAGGCACTGGGTTATGTATGTAGAACAGCTCTCACATAATTGTTTCACTCGAGAATGAATTCCTGTAACTTCTGGGATAAATTAGTGGGTCAGTATCAAGCAAAGCAGCAATTCTGGCACTTGCTGTGAGCCTTCTTGGATAAGAGTTATGAGTTGGGTTTCCTGTGCTCTTGGTTCCAGCTTTTTTGCAAGTGTCTGGGCATTTCTGTATGAATTTCATAGAGCAGCTCTGTAGTTGAAGCAAAATGAATATTGTATATTTTATTTGGACAGATGGCAGTTTCAGAGCACTTACTAAGCAAGATACAATTTTTGCATTCATACAGGAAGCATGTACAGATGTATAATTTTATCATTATTTCATTATGTACTTAATGCACTGAAGAAATGAATTGCAATGCAAATCCTGGACTGCCTTGTGACTACATTTAGGGTGGAAGTTAACTGTAAGATTGCTGTGACGTGTTTGTGTTCTTATATTTAATGATCATTACAGAGCACAGGCCTCTCATGTCATGCAGAAAAAAATTGTGATCTGGTAAGAATCTTATCAAAAGAAAGACAATAATCCTCTTAAGGATTCTTCTGTCTTAGGTCAGGAGGCCATCATGGGGTTTTTGCAAAGGTTTGTTTCTTAGTCTCCTGGAAGTTGTAAACATTTTAAATTTTTTTGCCATCTAAGAAACCTGGAAACAAGGCCCTGTTCATTATAAATGGTTGATCTTGCCATAATATTGCCATTAATTTACAGTGGGAAAAAAAAAATTGTACACTTTGTAGCAAGATAAAGCTGAGGCTGCAATGCAATCCATCATGCTCTCTAAAAGTAACAGAAAACAAGTATGAGATAAAAGAGATTTGAGCATAGCACGACCAAGCTGAAATAATGAGCTGAGACTTGGTGTTTTTATTGATGTTTTGGGTTCCAGTGCTCTACTAAGAACTTGGGAATGGATATAGGATGGCAGGGTCCTAGAGACCAGCTAGGCAATTAAAAATACACTGAAAAGCACCTTGAAGAACTGTTAGAGATTTTAAAGGAAAGGGTGATTTCCATGGAGCATTAAGCTACCATTGTGCACCTTTGCTCTGTATTGGATGTTTGAGGAATCCCTTGGAAAATTAGGTGGCTTTGTTTATGTGGTGCTCCTGCCTCTGCTCTTTGGGATGTGATTTAGGGTAGAGGAGCTGAACTTGTAGGTAAGTTTAGCTTACTTTGCATTTGCTCTACCTGTAGCTTTTGCTATTCAAATGTCTGCAGAAAAACCTGACTTTAATTCTGGTGGGCAGCTGCTCCTGGTAAGGGTTGAGAGGAGCTGGTGGAGGGCATTACCAGCTCGAGCTGAGCAAAGGTGGAAGGAATAACACTGAGTGACTAATCCTGGAGCCTCACCAGCTGCAAGGATTTCCCATTTAGAGTCACTCTTGTGTTTGTAACTGAGCATGGTTCTAAAATTCAGGAGCTCTTCTCCTGAATTTTTGTGGGTATTTTGATTCTTACACTGAGAATGTTCCAACAGCTCTGGGAGTTGTAAAGCATGAGCTGAGTGTACTGTGATTTAGGGTTGTCTCCCAGGTTTGGTTTTTTTATACATCTGGCTAAATTAAGAGGTTAGTGTCAGAAAAAAACCGAGAAGCAATAAACCATCTAAAAAACAAACAAAAAACCAAACTGAAAGATGCTTATGCTTATATACATGTAGAATTTAGAAAAGAAACAGTGGGGTTCTTTCTTTTAATAAAGAACATTTACAATCCAATTGCACTTTTTTTCCCCTTCTTGGAGAAGACTGAAAAGTAACAATTAAGTGTTTCATATGTAATGCTGGATGGTATTAGGCAGAAAGTGTGTGGCAAAGGTATCCTGATAACTTCTTGACTACCTCAGGTCATTGTTTTCAAGTGGCAGGAGAGACATTGGCTCCAGCTCTCTCTGGTGACTGTTCAGCCAACTCAGTGACTTCGGCTGAGTGAAGGGTAGCTTGTACTTTGAAAGTTCAATTCACTAAAAACCTATTTTGAACAACTGGCATGAGCTTTTCTGAGCCAGTGTAAAAGAAACTCGAGTCAGTCCAAGAAACTGGCCACAGTAACTCTCAGTGTTTCAGCAAAGTATTTTTGCCTTCTTTTGGAACTTCATGTGTGTGTTCAATTTAGAGAATTGAAATCATATTTATGTGTATTTTTGGCAGCCTTCTTGATTTCCTGGAAAAAAAGAAATGACTAATAATTGTTTTTGAAATATTAGTAAAAACTGAGGGGGAGAGAGCAAAAGCAACCTACAAAACCTTTGATCTGCCTGGGGCTAAAATGTAAGTGTTAATTTCATGTCTAGGCAAACTCACCTCAAGTAATGTAATTGGATATATTAGAGATGTCAGAGTGTCAAGAACCTCCAGATATGTTGCTGCTTAATCAAATCTAGCCCCTAACCTCTAACTCCTTCGTTCTTGTTTTGCTTAACCACTTTGAGCTACTAGTTTTTTTCCTTCTAAAATATTCTACTTTCATTGTGCACATATTCTCCAAACATTTTTTTTTTCTCCATCTTCCAAGTCTCCTGCTCTACCTCATTCTCTCTCTCGTGGTCTCTTAATAATCTATGTTGTTTTCCTGCCTTCTTTAACTTCCCTCTCTCTACCCTTCCCTTAATATTCACAGCCTCTTTGCCATTCTTCCATCTCTGTTGAATTTTTTTGGTACACTCATCTACTTGCTGTTTTTCCATCAATTTTGCTCTGAAATGTTGTCATTTGTATCCTTTTCTTACCTTCTCTTTTACCTTCTTTGACCTGGATCATTTTTGACTTGAATGGGCTTGCAGGTAGATTAGGTAAATGTTGACTGTCTTGGGTTTATTTCATTAAACTCATCCCAGTTCTTGAAGAACTAATGGGGAAATGCTGAAAATGTTGTCAGTTTACTTAAGAACGAAGGTTCTTAGGTAAAAATCTTCTTGATTATGAAGAGACACGATTCTGCTGAGTGGTGGTTATCAGTCCAAGCACAAGGACTGATAATGTATAGACCAAATACCTCGTGAGTCTATTTTCGTGGGACACCAGTTGGTGTACCAAAATACCCTGGCAGTCTTGTCTTCCATTAATTGCTCAGGAATTCTCACTATCCATCATGTATTTCCTTGATTACATATCATTATCTGAGATGTTTGATGAAACTGTTTCATAACAGATTCCTCGTGTAGCTCAGTGATGAGTGAGAGCACCCAAACTTGTAAAACCTCAGTCCCTTGGAGTCTCTCTGCTCACTTAAGGGTGCACATCATCAATGCCAATTTGCACTAATACAGACCTTTTGCAGCAAGTGTCCATGGACTGATGTTTTGTTATGGCTCATAAATAGCTTTGACAACCAGGCTTGTGGTCTTGGTTCACTTCCAAATTGAAAGATGTTCACAGCACAGACATCATTGGTGAGAATGAACAAGTGTTGGTCTCAGGTTAAGGAACTGTAGCCCAAAGGAGTCTTTTCCTTGAAACTTTGACTGCTGTGGCTCTGGATTGAGCTGTATGAAAATGAAGAGAAATTAAATTAAATTATTGCCTACACTGTGCCTGCTGTGGAAATAGGCAAAAGGTTCAACTGAAACTTCATAAAGTGTAAAAGTATAATTTTGAAAAATATGGTTTATTAAATTCTTTTTATTGTCAATTTGTAGCCCTTCATCCATGTATTATTCTATTGAGGTACCACATATGTGAGTAAAGGCAGAATTTTGATTAATATATCTGCATTACAAAATTTGGGCAGTTTATATGACTAAGAATACATCTGTTAAGGAGTAGCCTGTGTTGTTTGTAATGCTGCCCCATCTGCACTCAAATGATATGTTAGATCTACACTGAGTTTATAAAACCCACCCCAGTAAATGATGTTTGTTGAATATCTGTGAAATGACTGGGGAGTGTTATAAGCAGTGGAGGCATTTGTGGATCCAGGATCCCTGTAGAGTTACCCAGGAGACTCCCACTTGGTGAGAATTTGCTCAGTTTGAGTCAGGGCAAATTTATGGCCAGGGAAATAATTCTCAGTTATGTGACAGATTAGCTGAAGAGGCAGTGATTATCAGGAAATTGGTGGATTATGTCCTGTGTTGTTGCATTTCTAATCATGTAGTTTGATTGTGCTGGAAATGGTATGGTAATGTTGTGCTTTTTCTTTCTGAGTGTTTTCACTCAGGAAAGTCAGCTTGAGTTTGTCCTACTGTATTTACTGCTGTGTGAATAATTGTACTGGTTAGATTTAACATATTTGAAACACAGTGCCTAACTGCTGCCCTGCCTGTATAATTATTAAGTCTAGAGAATGGGTTGGGAAAACAGCTTTGAGAAAAGCACCTCTTATAAATGGATGATTACTGACTTGGCAAAGCATTCATAATATTGACAGCCAGTTAGGAAAATTAAATCAATGCAATCAGGATAGTGATTATTTTTCTCAAGAAGTGTTTGTGTAAGAAAAAGAGGGCAAACATTTGTACTTCTTGGAATGTTAAGACCAGTATTCTGCTGTGAAAAGTGACCTATAGACACGTGGTTGTTCTGTATTTCAGGACTGCAAGTCAGGGAAAGCTCTGAGCTGGGTGTCGCTAGACCTTCTCTTGAAGCCAGTTCTCAAAGAAAACCAAAAAGGCTTTCAAATTCAAATTTGCCAGTTTTTTGGAATGAAGTCTAGAACGGTAACTTATTCCATAATAAAATCTTCACAGTGATTTGCGAGGGTTAGCTGTTGCAGAGTTTTATGCACCACTGCCCTCTTTGTGCAGGTAGGTCTTGATGCAGTACTTGGTTGTATTTAATGTGATTTGGTGAGTGGCAGCAAAGTAGGAGCAGTTTGGGGTTTGGAAGATTTTTTTTGTCAAAGGAGATTTTGCTTAACTAGAAAAAGAATTGTGCTACGATTACTTAGTAACTGGAAGATGTGAAAATTAAAGAAGAGTTGAGGAATTAGTTTGCGATTAATTCAAATCAAAAGGGAAAGTTGCTATTTTGCAACTTAATTGAAAGAAGAAATCTCAGAGGTAGAGTGAATGCAGAGTTCTCAGATGTTGGGATATTATAAGGAAGTTCTTAAAATTAATGTGAATAAAAATGTTACTATTAGTCTTTCTTCCCCATTTTGGATTTACTTTGGATTTAGTATGTTTTTATTTTTTGTTTTTAATATGGTGTTTGCTTTTACTATCATACAAGAAGATGATGCTAATTGTCTATGCAAATGTCATCTTCAAGGTAATGAATACCAATAATGTATATACTGGAAGCAGTACTTATTCTGAGAGCATTTTGATTTTTATGATTCATAAATGTTCTGATAGTGCATGTGTGGGTGAAGGGTAGCATGTGTGAGCATACTCCAGTTCTGCTTAATACTTTGTATGTAATCTGCATGCTTTGTCTTGTTTCATTCTGATTTTTGCTGCCCTGTGTCTGCAGTCCCGTGGCTTTTCCTCACAGTTGCCATGCTGCTTTGAGCAGCTCAGTCCCTCCCTACTTCTTCCCTTCCCAGCACTGTATCCTTCATTGCAAAATTAGGGGCAGGAGGGAACTGACCCAGGTCCTCCCCCTTCCTGGTTGTTCACTTGCCAGGGAGAGGAGAGCCAGAGCTCCCTTCCCTGGATGCAGTTTCTCTGGTGTATACTTTATTTCCTATAATCCAAAATGAGTTACTTGTAAATGACTTTAATTAAAACGTGAATGTAGTATAAACGTTATTATGTTGTTATGGATGTTAGAGACTTGCAATAAAATTGTGCCATCAGATTTTTATGTCTTTAGTTGACAAAAGGATGCAGAAGGCAGGGACTGATGACAAGGGATGGGCTGGCTGGATTAGGATTATTTTGGGAAAAGGCTATTAAGAGAGAAACAGAATTGCTTTAGCCATTTTAGTATTTCAGCCCTTGCAGTAAAAAGTGTTGGTCCATGTCTAAAAAAATATTATAGCACTTTCTGTCAGTTTTTCTGATAACTTTATAAAAACTTGACTTTAAAGCTCTGATTCTGTCTTGATAATCAGCATTCAGATGTACTAGTGCGGGCTTTCACTAAGCCGATTTCCTTTGAGTCTGTGAATACTCACTGTATTTCAAAAGCTCTGAACAGTTTTAAATGGCTAAAGAGAAAACTGACAAGCCTGAAAATTAAATTGTAGCAAAGACCTGAAAATGAGGAGAGTTCTCACAGTCATCCAAACAGAAATTTATCTTGCTTTAAATTTTGGCTTTAATAAATGTATACTCCTCTGTGTATTTGACATAAATCACACATGCCACTTAATAGTGTCACTTTGATTTTATTTTATAGGTTATTAAAGTATTATGTGTATTTACACAGATTTATTAGAGCAGTTGCTCAATTTTCTGTTCTTTTATGTGAAAGTAGATACAATGGTAATATTGCAGGTTAATAAATTTCGGGACCTAAATGTGTGGCTGTGTGTTAGCATGGGAGTAAAATTCACTGAAAGCTCTGAGTATCTGCTGAGAAGAAAAGGATTTGCTGTCTTTCCTCAGCCAACTGTGAACATCTGTAAGGAATTATGTGTTTCATTCCAAGCTGCTGCATTAAGGAGCTCAGGAGTTCTGCTGTGGGGTCTGTAGGTATGTGCCCCAAATACCAGAAAAAGACCCCCCCACCCTAAAATCTCAAACCAGCTAATGCCATGGTCTGTGTGGGAAGGCTGGGAACACGGAATACTGATTTATTTATTTGTACCACCCTTTTCTTGTCTTAGGACCCCCTAATTTTTCAAGTATATTTACTCTCATATACTTCCCCTGTTTCCAGGTACAAAAAACCTCTGGCATTAGGTGTTACCCTGTTCCCATGGCACCCCAAATTCCCAGGAGCATTGAGAAAAATTACTGAGTGAAACTTCTTAGAGTTGTATTCCCTAGTGTGAGTGGCAACTTGCTTAATAAAGAAAAGCAGATATGACCAGAACAATTGGTTTGTGGGGTTTTATTCTGTGGGGCTTTGAGGTTTTTTTGTTGTTTGTTTGTAGGTTTTTTGGTTGGCTGTGGTTTGGTTTTTCTTAGATTCCCCTATGGTTCATATGGCCTGTTGATGTAGTCAGACTGGCATGAATTTCGTGAAGGGTTTTAGAGTGGTTTTTCTTGAGAAGAATGTAATTATATTTTTTGTTTAGTTCCCACACCTCCAGATACTTAACTGGAGAAAGAAGAAGAAGAAAACAAACTTTTATGACTTATTTTAATGCTTTAGTAATTTAAAAAATTTTATTTAATATGAACCCTGCTTAAAATGAGTGTAATCTTGAGTCACGTATATGAGTCTGGTTTTAACTTGTGCTGAATTGTATCCTAATGGATTCCACTTGATTTCAGCCTGTTTTTCTTTAACTATAATGTCCTTGTTGGTCAAAACAAACCTGTAAAAGTCATGTAGAATAGTGCAACCAAAACCCCATTATGATCATGTAGCAAGATAGATTATATTGATACCTTTTAAACATTTTCAAGGTCTGTGGATTATAGGTGTAATAAAGAAGAAAGAGTATAAGTTTTAAAAATAAAGCTTTTGAAAAGTAAAAAATTGCACTTTCTTTTTTCTTTTTTTTTCAGCCTGTGTATAAGGCTGTCTTTGGAAGAAATTTTTCATCATTTAACTGTTGTCTGCTTGTTAATAACAGTGAATTCTGAAGTCCATTCATCTCTCTGTTATTTGAAGGCAGGTAGTCAAGAGAGCAGTCACAGAACTCTGCTTCTCCAGGCCCTTTATGTCCTGTAGGGCTGTAACCTTAGAAAGGTTGTGTATAGAAATGATCTTTTTTGTTGTGGGTGAAGGCTAATGAGTTTCACTGTCTCCTTGGCTCATCTTAGGTTTCAGCTCTGCCTCCTCTGAAGTGTTTGAATGTGTGAGGGAGACCTGGCCAGTGGAATGGCTTTAGGGTGCCTGGTTTTGGGACCTTCAATATTCCAGAGGTGTTTGTGGAAGATTCTTTTCCCATGTAGATTCCCTGTTGAATCCTGTCACTACTTCAGTGCTGTAAACAAAAACAGGTTGAACAAACTGTTGCATCTTTATTTGTACTGCAATCTGTGTTTATTCTTTCTAGTGTTTAAGCACTGGTTTTAATTAAATTGAAGCACTGTGTTTAAGCAAAACAGATTCGTGGTACTTAAGCCTTAAAACTACTTAAAAGTACCATACAATTACTAACACCTCCCAGCATTTGCCAAGTATTCCTTACTATGACTTGTGTCAGCAATGAGAAGTTCCATCTTAGATTGGCCTTTTAGAAGTCCAGGTTTTAAGAAATAAACATAAATTCTTTACTATTAAAGCTTTTTTTAAGTGAGATCAGGAAGGTCAACCAATGGATTTTGGTGCTGAGACAGGTATTGGTGCCTTAAATAAAGCCAGGTAGTTCAAAGGAAGTGAAGTGCTCCCTAGTCTGAAGGCAGACCTTCAGAGTACAAATGTGGATTTCATTTCTGCACCTTTCTGCTATTGCTATCCTCTTATGTACATGAACATTGGATAAATGAAGCTGCCTCTGTATTCTTTTGGTGCATTTGGTAAGGTAACCAACAACTAAGAAGCTGACATTCCGTTTATTATTGTATTTAAGTCTTTTCATTTGCTGCGAATTAAGAAAACAGAGCAAAAGTAGTGAGTTCTGCTTACTTTATTGGTCAAGCACATACTGTTTTTTTGTGAAAATGTTCTATTGATGCATGTTATGTGTTCACAGTACAGCAAAAAAATCCTCACTGAATTTCAGTGAAATTGATTTTGCTATGGGAAGTGTCAATGTGGGGATAAAGATTGAAACTTAAAACTTGTTTGTGGGATTATGGTCTTGCTGTGTATTCATATATATATATTCATGTATATTCATACAGGGTTATAAATGACGTGGTGTTTTTAGAAATACAAATTAATCAAGCTTGATGTGTTTGACAGTTCTTTCATCCTTCTTTGGAGTTGAAGTTAACGATGGTAAATACCAGCCTCCAGTCAAAGAAGTTGTTTATTGTAAAATTAAGTCTTGAGTGCTGGTGTGTTTCCATTCTCTACTCCAGCCTGGACTTTCTTGGTGAACTTTATTTTCCTCATAGCAGTTGATGATTACATTCCTTCTACAATACGTTCAAGATCTCAAACACACAATAGTAATACAGTTCCTGTAAGTGGTTCATTTGTTAATCTGAGCTCTGTTTTACAAGAATTGTATGAATGCTGCTTTCCTTTGAAATTGATCTTCAAAAAGAAATCCTGTTTTGTATAATAAGATGCCAGACTCACAAAGATTTCCTTTCTTGTTTCATAGACGTTCCATCTTCAGAGCAGCCTGAACTGTTCCTAAAGAAACTTCAACAGTGCTGTGTCATTTTTGACTTCATGGACACGCTTTCAGACCTTAAAATGAAAGAATACAAGCGCTCCACTCTTAATGAACTGGTGGACTACATTACAATAAGCAGAGGCTGTTTGACAGAGCAGACTTACCCTGAAGTAGTTAGAATGGTGAGTTCTTTCTTTCTCATGGTCTCTTTTTAAATCCACTTGCACTTCCAGTTACACACTGTGGGCGAAATTGAACCCTGGAGTAGGTGGATTAAATGATGCCTTTGGCTTGGATTTGCTAATAGGCATTGCTTGGGGATAATTCTCCAAAGACAAAAGTATTAATTTTTTATATATTTTTAATGAAAGTCAAGTAGATTATGGTTATTATAGTGTCACAAATGTATGAAAGGAAACCTGGATTGTTTCCTAATAGAGCAAGCCAGTAGCCATTAAATCAGAATCCCTTATGTTTCTTCCAATCTATCTTCCTTCTCCTCCCAGTATAAATAATTTTTGCAAGTTTCTTATCTTTCTTTGAACTTTTTCCAAGCTCTTGGGTGTCTGCTTTAGGTAGAGATACCTTAAAGTATGCATGGATAATAATTTAAAATAATAAATGCCAAAAATGTTGTATAGGATTGTTGTGACAATTTCCCGGTTGGGTTATGTGGATTCATTGCAGGTGCTATTAGAGTGAGCAAGATTGCTCAACTATAAAGCTATACCTTGTATATATGAATTGTTAAATAATAGTGTTTTCATTGTAAAAATGGAAACAGTACCAGATGCTGTATGGTGAAGAATGTTCATTGCAACTGGCAAAATAAATCACTTCTTTAAAATGTTTGTTCTGTGCTACTGAACAGAACCCTTATAACCTGTTCTCTAAATGAGAAAGCAAGAATTAAATATAGATTTGGTCTTGACAGTTTCCTAATAGTACTGTGTGATTGTGGAATCCACTGGCTATGTGCTGTAAGAAGAAAAACATGAATAGTTGTTGCATTGCATTGTGTATGCTCCTTGCTGCTTTTCTGACACACAGATACATGCTGTGTTGCTTGTCTGTAGTACTTAAAAATAGCTGTAAATTGTGACAGAACCATCAAGCAGTTAATCTTGAAGGAAAAAAAAACAGAATTAAGGGTGTATGAAAAAATCTTAATATGGCTTCTTTGTGTGTATGCATTGTCAGAAAGGCTATAATTATGAGATCAGATTCTTTCCCTTCTCCCTCTCCTGTCCCCTTCTGCACTGGACCAGTCTTGTGAATAAACTGCTTCCTGTGTTATTCCTTCAGTGTGTGAACTCATGCACCATTCAAATACCAGGCAGAATACAGAATGACTTTTTTTTGTTGCTCAATTTTTCTGCTGGTGCTGCACTGTGGTATCTAAATGATTTGCAAATGTTAGTTTAATCTAACGTGTACCCCTTATGATGAACAAAGTATATCACACCCTTTGCCTAGAAAGGATGCTGATGCACAGATAACTTCAATAAAATGGGGGACTTTTTCTGTGTGTAGCAGATGCCTCCAAACTCATCCCCCCAGAGAATTTGGTAATTTTTTTAGCATTTCTGTTACTGAGGTTGTATTCTTGGGTTGACGATGGTTATAGTTGTTTACTGCAGCAACATCTCTTGAATAAAAACTCTGCAAGTTAGTGTTGCCTTAGCTTGGGCCCCAGGAAGCAAGAAGAATTTGATTTGTGATTGTTTATGAGGTTCAAGTTGAATCATAAATAATAATCTATGAAACAATGTGATCTTGAACAGTAAAGTAAAAACCCTTTGGTATCATGTCCTACTGTCCCTGCAGACACTTGTATTGATTCACACAATAGTTTTTAACTTAAGGAAATGATGTATTGCTTAAAGAGTTTGAAAAGCATGGTTTTGAATAATTTCCTTAAATGTAGTCTGTATCTATGATATGGAGGAGTTATTGGAAATAAAGATACAGCTGAATATTTCCAGTGGATTTCGTAGATATTTGCTAATGGTGCTTTAAAAATTGCGGTTTCATTTTAGATCCTTTTAGATAGAAATGTGTTCTCTCATCTTTTCCTTTCATTGCACCATGCCCTTCTTCGTTCTGCTTTCTTCTACTTTGCATTTGTGGTGCTGAACTCAGGCTGTTTCCTCTTCAGTGCTGGGATACTGGAGCAGGGGAGGACTGTGAATATTCTCATGTCCTGTGTCTGGCTACCCTGTGGCCCCTGACTGCCCAAACCTGATTTTTTTTTTACAAGTAAAAAGATGCATAAGTATTTAAGGAAGTGAATGTGTTTTTTTCCTAAAGAATTTCCTGAGAAAATTTAAGGTAAATGTAATTGTAAATTGTAATTTAGATTTTGGATGAAACTCTAGCCTGTAACAGCCACCTGAGCTTTGGTGAAGGTGTAAGCAGTTGAAAGCTGGACTCCCCTAATTGTGCCTGTCACAACCAGTGGTGTTCTTGGTGCATGTGCTGCTGGAAAACCACTTTGGTGGTTGTATTCCATGGGAGCAGGATGCAGTGCTGTGATACTGACTTTGTGTGACCCCATAGCAGATGCATGAATGATTGCTGTCCCAGTGAATGCTGTTGCAGTGTTTCTGCTAAACCACATCACCAGGGCTTTTGAGGCTAGCAGGTGTTTTATTTTTTGCAGATAGGCTACCTGGTAAAAATGCTGGTTTTTCCTGCTGATATTTACCTATAAAGGCAAGACTTTTTCACTACTTAGAGAACAGTTACCCAGCCTCTAGAGGGAAAGGTAGTTCCTCTAATATTATATAGAATCAGTTTTCAGCACGTACTGCCTGGTGAAGAGATGGCATTAGCCACTTTGGACTGAGGCACTGCTTTTTGGTATAACTCATTCTTTGCAGTAAGTACATGTTCTTGTTTCAGGCAGTTTTGTGCCAGTGATCATACACTGAGACAGACTTAAATGTGCACAGTTGACTTCATCAGTGCAGCTACCACCTTCACGTGCTTTTGGGAATTTTCACCAAAGTCTCCAGCTGTGTTCACAAGGGAGCTGTGATGTTGACAGCCTCAGACCTGTCATGATAGTGAAGAAAACAGCAGTATCTGTGTCCTGACCAAATTAGCATCCCCACTGCCTGCCTGCCACAATTGTCATGGGAATGTTTTGATTGAAAGACCGGGATCTTAAAACTGATGAAAATGGAACCCAGTTGTTCTATGTCCCTTTGAAAGCTGTCTACCCTGTTATGTTTAGTGTTTATCAATCTAAGAATTAATATTTCCTGCTTGTCCCTTTGGCCTACTGTGATTTGGAGGTGAAGGGGAAAAAAGTTCTTTTGTGAGTTTTAACATCATCCAGGAGCAGGAGGAAAAAAAAGGCATACCAGTCTGAAACTGGTATTTTTAAAGTTACTAATATTCATAGAGAAAGATTAATAGCTAAAATGTTCAAATCTAAATCTCCTAAAACATTCTAAAAATACTAAAAAAAGTAATATCTGTGGAAGAGACTCTTTTTGTTGTAAGGTTTTATAATGTATGTGTATGTTAATGATCTCTCTTAGTAACACAAAAGGTGTTTGGCTCTAGACACACTAGACAAGGAAAAGATTGCCTGTAGAATTCTTCAGAAGAGCTGAGATTTTTAATTGCTTCTAAAATATAAGGAGTTGAAAAAGTCATTTGTGGCAGCCAGATAACTTAGAGATGTTTTTCATGCCAACCATCTAAAATTTATGCCATTAAAAGCTTTATCCATGCTTGTAATATCACATGTTTTCATCTTCTTCTCTTTAGCATGTGATATGATGTTGTCTATAGCTAAATGTGAAACCACTTGGCTGTTTGTCAAGCTGTGTGCAAATCTGCTTCCTTAAACCACTCTCTATAGCTTGATACGGTGTCTGGCATGTTATTTGTTATTCAAAAAAATAAAATAAAACTGTCTTCTAATGACCACCAAAGCAAGTTGCAGAGGCCTCATCTGTGTCATCAATATCAGTTGATGGGGAGAGCGATTGGGATTTGTGTTAATGGCCATGAGCTGAACAGATTTATTCAGGAGGGGATTGCTCAGCGTGCTTCCCCTGCAGTTTGATGTGTTGTTCAGAAGGGCAGATGACATTCTTTAGAATTAGGCAAGTCTTAGGAAAAATGGCCTTGCCAATTAAGCCTCACTCTGCTAAGAAGGAAATGCCAGTAATAGGACTTTATGAGCCAATAATTGGACACTTAATCTAAAATTTATTCCTGTCTGAGCAAAATGTGGAGGCTTAAATTAATGATACTGATTTTTGCTGGTAGATTAAGCAGTGGTAGTTGAATGAAATAAATGTTTGTTTTTATCTGTGGTATCCTGAAGGGTGTATGTGGTAGAGCTGTTGGTGTTTTATGGATGTTAAGACATAGATTGAGGAAACTGATCTATTTAATTTAAAAAATGAACGAAAAAATTGACAAGCTGTTAAACTGAGAAGTCTGGATGAATCTCTTTGTTGGTGAGCAACCTTTCAGCTCTCCTACTTGCTTCTTTAGAAATTGTAGACCCGGGCCCTGACGTTTATGCAACATCAGTGTGTGTTTGCCAGCCCACAGGAGATGGCTAATGAAACTCTCTTCAGATACAACTTTTAGAATGGAGTAGTGATACTTTGTTCTCTTTTCTAGTGCTGAAATGGCTCTGGCTTCCCATTGTCATCTTTATCTTTTCTGTAATTGCAAATTGAGCAAAATAAGACTGTAATTTCTGTACAGCCCAAGTGAAACATCATAGGAGATGTCATGTGGTGTAGAAGCTGTTAAGCAACACAGGGAAAGAAACTTGGTTAAATCAATACCCAAATAAACACAAAAATGCATTTTAAAGGTCAGATTCTGGTTTGGGTTTGTTTTTTTTCTCCTCTCTCTCTTCTTTCTACTGACATAAATCTAGAGAGATTGCACTCGTTTTTACTGCAGGTTTGTCTCAACAGATGTGAGGGCAGAGTCTGCTCAGGAGTTTGTTTGTGACAGACCCGTTAAACATAAAGAATATCTTGCTAAGCCATATTTTTTTTAGTATGTTGAGGAACCTATTTTTAGGAAGTGTTCTAGCTGTTAGACTTCATAGGCATTATGGTTTTTATATTTTCTATAGCTTTAGCTGTGTCTTGTGACTAAGTATGACATCTTCAGAGTTTCTGTATTAAAATGTTCTTGGATAGAGAGTTTTCTGCAGGTCCACCTATATTCAGTCTTACCTTTTTGATTTAACAAAAGCCCTGTGTGTATGTTCCTGTTGCTTCTTGTATTAGATTTCAAAATATAATCCTGAATGTCATTTTGAGTTTAAGGGAAATTAATGAAATCATATACTCTCACAAGAATTGACAGATCATATCCCTTTCTAATGGAAATTTTATATAAGTTCAGGAATTCTGTAAAATATTAGGAATTAATCTTGAACTTAACTTGACTCAGTGGAAGTGGAACAGATTTTGAGGAAATGCTGGAAGGAAAATTCAGTGTCCTTTGACCCCACCCCCCCAATGTTTTTTGATTAAAAATTGTCATGTAGATGCGGCCATAATGGAGCAGGCATGCTATTGTTAAAAAATAACACGTAAAAATCACATCATATTTTAAATTCTGTTCTTCTTTCTTTATTGTGAGGGCTATCAATTCTGTAGAAGTAAGAAAAGAATCTAAGTTTGATTTCTTTTATGCATTATTTCTAAATACTTTTGTTAGATGTTTTTGTTATTCACATTCTTTATACACCTAGCTCGTATTAAATGTACAATGCTTATTAAAAGAAGAGGCTCTGATGTTTTGTGCCCTTCTCAAAAAATCAGTTGGAGGCAGCTCCTCTTACAGCAGTTGTCCCTAATAATTTTTCTGGACACTCTGTAATTACATTTGCCAGTCTCCGTTATTGCTGTGGTTGGTTACATGGGCCTTGCATCTGTCAGGCTTTATCTGCATAACAGTGCAGTGACTAGGTCTAAAGCAAAGAAATCAACTGCAAAAACACTTTCTTGTTCCAAGAAGCACTTGTGCTTTATTTATTTATTTATTTACTTATTTAAAGGACCTTTACATCCCCAAGCTGTATTTTGGCTGTGTCATCCTCTTCAGTACCTTTAAAGCATTTTGTCTATAGACAAGCACAGTGTTAATCTTCTTCTGAGGGATTGTTTTCCTGAGTTTTGAATTGTATGTTTTGTTCTTTAGTTTGGAGTCCAGGACAGCATGAGTTTTGTAATGCTGTCTAGAGTTCAAGTTCATTCATTGGCAGGCTTTCACTTGATCTCCTGCCTGCTCTAGAGGTGAGGGGCTCTCTCTCCTGGTACTGTGCTTTAAATTGTCCAGGATACTTGAGCTACTGCTATGATTTTTCAGACTGTATTATAGAATCACCTGGGCACACATTAAATAAATAATTCTTCCATTGAATCATCTGAAAACTTAGTTACAGGGAGATAGTGATGAATGGGGTTACTGGTAGGGTACCCAGATATAGTTTGGGTCTAGGTGACCTGGAGTGGAATTGCAGAGCTCCAGTTCCCAGCAGTGAGGAGGTTGTACCCAGGGCTGCTGCCTGGGCTGGGGGCTGAGCTAACATTTCTAATTCAGATCCAAAGTGTCATAATCCACCTTGGTTCTTGTTAGAGTGAACAAGATTAGAAAAAGGGGTAATGGCTTTAAACTGGAAGGGGAGAGCAGATGGTAATGGCTTGAATTTGGAAGGGGACAGGGCCAGATAAGGTGTTAGGATGGAATTCTTGACTGTTAGGTTGTGAGCCACTGGCACAGGTTGCCCAGAGTAGCTGTGGCTGCCTCATCCCTGGAATTGTTTAAGGTCAGGTTGGATGGGGCTTGGAGCAACCTGGTCTAGTGGAAAGTGTCTCTACCTGTGGCAGGGCAGATTGGAATTAAATTACCTGTAAGGTCCCTTCCAAGCCAAACCATTGTATGGCTCTATGAGAAGCTTCAGGGTTTATAAATTGGGTTTCTTTTGGGCATAGCATCCACTGCAGGAATATAGCTACTGTTTGTTTCAATGCAAGATATCACTAGAAAGCAGCTCCTCCCTCTGAACACACATGGTGTGGACATTGCACCTGAGCTCCAGCTGTTTTGTCCTACAAACTCTCTCCTGTTGTAGTTCTGCCAAGAGAAGCACTGCCCAAGGATCTCAGGTTTGCTGCTTCCTCATCTGTATGGATGGAAGCTGCTACCACCACTGAAGTGGGTGATGGTAAGCTAACAAGTTTAGGAGCCCTGATCCAGAGCTAAATTCTTGCAGGTTATTGATTGAATTTTTAGAAGACTTAAAGGTCAAGGGAAAATGAGAAGAACTGTTTTCCCTCCAGCCTGGGATGTGGATTGTTGACTATGTTCACAATCCAATGTAGTTCATTTTGATGCAGCCAAGTCAAAAGTAATGCTGCTGGGCAAAAGAAGGCACATAATATTAAGCCCTGAAAGACTGTATTCAGGCAAGCAGTGGTGCAGAAAAGAACCTGAGCATTGTGGATTGCTTATCATGAGTATCTTAATATGAATTTCTGGTACACTGCACTGTTCAAAGGAGTGAATGTCGATAAATTAATATGACAACATGCAGGAAAAAAGGGGGAGATGGTCTGGCTTTTAATTTATACCCCAGTGCTCTTGTGCACAGGTGGGAGGTCAAAGGAAGGAAGCAAAAGTAATCACAGGATTAAAAACAAACAGAGAAACCAACAACTGCCTGGGTTTAGGAGCTTTGTTTTTCCATTTAACGACACAGAGGTTGAGAGTTGTTGTGTCTATATAAAAATACCTAACTATAGATAGACACATGCTGCATATGCAAATATATATACAGGTGTAAAAGGGATCTGGTGGTTTAACAAGAACCAACAGGGTATCAGGCAGATTCAGCCTTGAGATCAGAAACAATGCTGTAGCTAAATTAGTAGTGAAACTTCAGGAAAAGAGAGCTGGTGGAACAGTTTATAATCTTTTAAGATAAAATTAGATACTACATTTTGTAAGATGTTCTTTAGTCAAACTTCTGGGAACAATTTAGTGGGTTTTATAGAGAGATTATAGCTGAGTGACTGCAGTAGTTGCTTCAGGCTCTAGAATATGTAAATCCGTAAACGATGTTAAAAAACTCCACGTATGAAGATATGTTTCAGAAGGACAAGTCCAGTGTCTTTTCCAGGGGCCAGTGTTGTCTCCAGTTTAGCATGGCTTCATGTTATGACTTTATTACATTTTATTACTTCTCTGTGTTATTATTTTGCACAGCAGTTTAAACATTGTGAGCAGAGATACTGCATTTCAATTTTATATGTACATGGGGTTTATTTGGATGATTCCACATATTTTTAATTGAAGAACAGGTGTTCCCTGTAAGCTAAGTGGGTATCCACTTACCCTGGTTTTATATAGAGAATACATTAAACTTTGCTGTGTGTGTGTTTGTTTTCATTTCAGCTTTCATTCAGGAAGACTATTACTGATAAAAATCTTTATTTCAAATAGCACAGAGTAGAAGTGCTCAGCTGCAATTCAATTTGTGAAGTGTTGCTGTTACAGCGTTGTCACTTTTATAGCACTCCAGTGAGGGGCAAAGAGAGGACTTCTCAAAGCATGAATTTTGACTTCAGACTTGAGCCTCTTACTACCTTCTTTTCTAAAAGTTATTTCAAATACAGATGTGGTGATAGAGCTTCCTTGAAGTTTGATGCTTTTACCTGTATATTCCTAATTTTGTAGTTTTGCATTGCCAGGTACCAGCCATCAGATCTGTTAAGAAATTGCAGCTCACACGCTGGGGGGGGTCACAGAGCAGCCTTCCCTGTCTTGTTTGTTTTTAACAAGTTGACATTACATTGACTTGTAATTGTCTGGGAGAGTTTTTGTCTTGTGTCTGGTTGGAGTTAGGTGTTAGATCAGATCTTAAGAAGAAATTCTTTATTAAGAGGGCAAATGAAGCACTGGGACAGGTTTCCCTAGAGAAGTTGTGATTGTCCTATCCCTGGAAGTGTCCAAAGCCAGGCTGGATGGGGTTTGGAGCAGCCTGGTATAGTGGGTGGTATCCCTGCCCATGGCAGGGTGTTGGAACAAGATGACCTTAAAGGTGCCTTCCAACCCAAAACACTCAATGATTCTGTGACTTGTGCCTGACTGAAACACTGACACAGAGCTCAGAGGTTTCTGTGCATTTCCAGTCTAGGAATCTGTCATTTCAGCATTTCCACTTTGGTCTGGGATGTTGTTGATTCAGTGCCAATGGGTAGGTTTAACTGCTTGTTAAGTTGGTTTCTGGCACTTGGGTGTTGAGATTCTGCTTGGTGGAGGAGCTGTGGTGGACTTTGTACACCCAGTTTGGTGTGTGCTTCTGAAAGGTACAGCCACGGAGAAGAGGGTGCAGGTGTTTCTGAGGACAGAGAAGGGACATCTGTCTTGATGCAACTTTCTAGAATATTGGAGTTCTGGTTTGCCTTCCAAAAGGATCATCTGGGCTTGGAGGCATTCCTAGTCAGTGGCAGACAGAAGTCAGTATTGATCCATAGTCATTTGTGTTGGCTTTGGGAGAGGAATCACTGGGGAGTGTGGATGCAGGCTGGCAGGGATGTCCTCTGGCTTGATGATCCAAGAAAGGTCAGGAGAGAAATGGTTCAGCTATCCAGCTGAAGGAATTTTGGCATGCTGCTTGGGCCCAGGGATAAATTCTAAATAGCCTGCCTTATGCCTATCTGAGAAAAAGTCTTTCCAGATCTGATGGAGTGTGCTCCTGTGTTATGTGGTGGCTGTCAGGGTCTCCAGCATACAGCTGGGCAGTTCATGCATGGAAGGACTTGTTGCCTTCAGTTCTCCCTCAGAGGCTTATAAACATTAACCACCCAGAGGCTACTGATTTAGATAAGCGTGCTATAAATTGACACTGCATGTAAATGAGCTCTCGTGCTGTGTTGTGGTGATTAATGTAACTGTAATGGCACACATTATCTCCTAAAGTTATGATAACCTGGGGAAATCACTCAAAGATAACCTGTTCTGTCTGTTCTCCTCAGGAGGATATCTGCATTTTGGTTCCACATAGTGTATCTTTACTCCTAATGCAAAACAGAAAATTAAAGAGAGCAAACTGCATACTAGGACTGTATTCTTGCATTGTAGCTTGCATTGCATTTACTCCTGCATGTTAATTTTCTTATGCAAAAAACCCTGCTTTTGAGTTGCCTTGAGACTGGCATTTTTTAATAGGCACTCTCCAGAGATCATACTAATTTTGTCCAAGCTCAAGATCCAGGTGTCAGTGCTGGAACTTAGCTAATTGTTGCTGAACCTCTCATACTTCTGTCGTGCTGGTAAGGCCCTGGCACTAACTGCTTGAGGCTTGGTTTGACTTAATTTGAGTCTTACAGGAATTTTTCTTTGTTTAGCTTTTCATTCTGAAAGTATGTACTTTGCAGTACATACAAGAAAAACCTGCAGGTTTTTCTTGTGCCATAATTCAGTATTTGTTCCAGTTTCTAAACAAAACAGCTGATGAATGATCTGTAGGTACAAGTTTTAATAATACATGTGTAGTTAAATTTGCAGAAAATTTTCTTTCTTGTTTGAAATGAAATTTAAAGCCGAAAAGGGGGGGAAAAAAAGCTGCCTTTGGTTTTCTTAGTTTCTTATTTTGATCCAAATCCTAGAGAGCTGGGATTTTTGACTGTGAAGCATTAACAAAAAATGCTTGAGTAAGTATTTTAGAGTCCCAAATGTTTGGATTCAAGGTACATTTCCCACTTTTTACTTGGAAATCCTTTGGGCTGTCTATCCTCTATTGTGTTCTACCACAGAAACTCTGTCTTGCTAATTGTGATCACTCTCCTCCTCTCCCTGCATTTTCATAGCAGGGATAGAAGAAGGAGGAGCTCAGGAATCCTTGAGGAAAGACAAACTGTAACATGTGTGTATTCCTGGAATAGTTATTTGACCTCTCATGAGATTAGAAATGTCTCTTCATGAAGGGGCTCTTGAGAGAAGTGAATGAGGTGGGGAAGAGGCTGGAGAAAGGAGGAAAAGATCTTCTCCTAATGAATGCTGGCAGGCACTTGGCTGCTGTGGGTACAGGGCAGGAGGAGCTCAGTACCCATCAGCACAGGCTGCAGTAAGTGCTGAGTCTCTCCAGGCTGAAAGCAATGCTGAGCTTTACAGAGTGGGGCTCCTGTAGAGCCTGCAGGACTGGAACTGCAGTGGCACACACCCTCTTGTGGCAGGAAGGGACAAGTCCCAGCACAAACCAGTGTGGCCTCTTGTTTTCTGTGCTCTCTGGTTTGCCTTGCTCACTCTTTTGTGTTCAGTGAACATCCCTCACTGGGTGCACCACGTGTGCTTTCCTGCCACTTGCCTCTTTCATCTTTCTGTTTCTGCAGTGCCTGAATCTGTTCTGTTTGTCTTGCAAATTCTAAAACTTCACCCTATTTAAATCTGGTTTTATCAGTATTTGGATTGTATTTAAACTGTGGACTTTAAAGTGCCCTTTCTCACTAAGTTGCCAACATATGGAAAATACTCCTTACAGACTAAAACATTTACAGGAGCAAAAAAGCTGGAAAAGTAAACAAGGATGCTGAAGAACATACTAGTTTTGTGTCTTAAATAGCTTAGTTTGTCTGACCTACTATGAAAGGGTCATGTATAGATTAGGGGATAACATGCTGCTTTTCCCAGCTGTTTGATTAACCAGCTTAGGGATGGGTCAAATACGCAGGAGCAGAGCAGGGAAGGCACATCATCACTTCCAAGTGCAGAGGGGCCCTACAGCATGTTTGCAGTTATCAGATTTGCTGCATAATAAGCTGTACGCTCCATTCAGCACTCTAATTAACCCAGGAAAGCTCTCTGGCTCAGTCTTTGCTGATAGCATGAACCTCACAAAGCCAGGCAGTCTCACCAAAGTACCTCTAAATAAGATTAAGCAAAGCGAGCCAGCCGTGAAATAAAATGTAGGCTAAGTGTCGAGCAAATACTGTTATTTGCTTTCATTTGGTACCAAGTTCTTTACTTGGCATGAGGTGTCCAAGCATTTAATGTGTGAGTAGCACTGGCAACTCCTAGCAAGTGCTGATAGATGAGACCTTAATCATTAATGTTTCTCTGTACAGACAAAAATAACCAAATGCTGTATGACAACACTTAGGAATACGAGTTGATGATACTTCCTACAACTCTTCTCCCACTGATGCCCATCAGGATTGGGAATTACATGTTGATGGGCTCCTCTGGAACATGGTGGCAGACTGGGTAATGCTGGGATATCAGAGGAAAGGAGAAAAGCCAAGGCTGGTGGCAGGTAAAGTGACAGGTGCCTTAGCCCCGTGCTGTTGCTAAAGATCCTTGTCAGATAGCAGGAAAAAGAAACAGTGTTGAAGTGAAGGAGGATGGAGCAGGTACAGACATACAGGGTCCTGAAATCTATTACCTGTTTGCAGAATGAATCTCACCCTTCTTTCTTTGCCTTTTCAGGTATCTTGCAATATCTTCAGAACTCTCCCACCTAGTGACAGCAATGAATTTGATCCAGAAGAAGATGAGCCCACCTTGGAGGCATCGTGGCCGCACTTACAGGTTTTTGATTATTTACCTCAGAAGAAATTCTTGTCATTGCTTGGTGTATCTAATAATTTTATCAGCTTTTTTAAAACCTGTGAATCAGAACTAGTCTGTGCGATACTTACTATAACATTTATTAATACTGTTTATGATTCTAATATAGTACCTATAGAGATGGGAGAGAACTTTGTGATATTTGCAAAACGTTAAAGCTTTCTTTCAAAATTATATTGATGGTGTCCCTCATATTCCTGTTTTTCTTCACTGATTTAAAAATTGTTTTGCTTTACCAACGGCTTTGAGGCACAAGTATTTTTCAACAACTTCAGCAAGAACATTGTGAGGATGACACTGCTGGCAGTTTTGCTTTATTGAAGGTGGTTAATATTCATATGAAAGTGCACAGGTGTTGGCAGCTGATCAGAAAAATGAATGAGAAGCTGCATCCCTATCTAAGTCCTCCTTCCTCTCCTCGAGTCAAGGTTTGCTCCCAGGTGTTTGGAGCAGGATTCAAGCTCACTGAATAGCATCCCTTCCTCTGAATTTCAGTTGTCAAAACAAGGGATTTTGAGACCCCTGTGTGGAATAACACTGCATCCAGGTCTGGAGTCATTAGCACAAGAAAATTGTGGCCCTGCTGGAGTGGGTCCAGAGAGGAGGGTGCAAAGATGATCAGAGGGCTGGAGCACCTGTCCTGTGAGCACAGGCTGAGAGAGCAGGGGTTATTCATCCTGGGGAAGAGAAGGCTCCAGGGAAACCCCACTGCAGCCTTCCAGTACTTGAAAGGGAGCTTGAAAAAAACAAGTGAGAGTGACTTTTTACATGGTCGGATAGTGATAGGACAAGGAGAGATTCAGATTGCCCTTTATTAAGAAGTTCTTGACTTGTGAGGGTGTGAGGCCCTGGCACAGAGGTTGCCCAGAGAAGCTGTGGCTGCTCCATCCCTGGGAGTGTTGAAGGCCAGGTTGGATGGGGCCCTGGCTGGATGAGCAACCTGGTCTTGGAAAGGTGTTCCTTCCCAAGGCAGGGGGAGTGAGTTGAGGTGATCTTTAAGGTCCTTTCTGACCCAAGCCATTCCTTCGTTCTGTGATTTTGAATAAAGAACATAAACTAAACTGGAGAAAACATCATTAATACTAATGTAGTAAATTCCTTTATAGAAAATATAATGAAGATCCTGTGTGTGTTAGTCAGAATAATGACTCACACCACTGGTAAATTTACAGGAAGTTTGCTTGAGTAACAGTTTGTGGAGTTTGTGAGTTTTTGTGAGCAAAGGATTAGAATTGATCTCAGCCTGAAACGAGGATTTTATTTTACAGTTGCATGCACAATCCTGTGAGTGGCTTTTTTCACTCTTTTGTGCTCTCTAATTCAGAACCTGTTGAAATGTAGGTTCATCTCTCATTTTTAAATTTCGCAAAAAATAAGAATCTTCAAAACTTCAAGGCAGCTCTGAGGAGCTGTGCCTGCCTGGAAACAGCACATTAAGTGACACTGGTGCTGTAGTTCAAAAAGTCATTACTTGCATGGAAATGATGGAATTTCTTATCCAGTGGATAACTTACCATTGTCAAGAAGAAATTCACCAAAGTATTTGTGAAAAGTCAATGGAATTGATTTCCTGATGATTTAATGTTGGTGTTATGTAAGCTGTCACTTTTCCCACAACTTATTTCTAAACCTCTCTCCTTCTTTTTGATTTCCTATTGCTTCCTTTGAGAAGTCAGAGAACACTGTTAAAATGTACCAGCAGCAGTTTTGCAGCGTATTTCTGTCATGGAAAAGTTTAAAATGATTTTAAAATGTAATTTTTAAGCTTCCTTTCTCCTTTCAGTATCAATATTCATACTCACTAAAGACAAAAAGGAAAAAGTTTTCAATGGCTGCTCTTTATGAAAAGGTTCTGCAAAGAGAATGGCTGCCTGGTAGCTCATTATCAGTGACAGATCAGAGCTGCTGTCTTAGGAGGCCACAGCAGTCTCTGTTTCACTCCACTTCCTTGTTCCCTGGTTTTTATACTCTTCTTTTTCTCCACTAAATGAAAAGTCTTGCTGTCCCACTGAAGAGTTTAGGTAGAGATGGAATTGCATGAAAATAAGCAGATTTTCTCCAGCCCTGAGGCTAATCTTTACAGTAAGTTAGGAACTTCTGAATAAATTCTGGTTTGTATTCTTCTTCTGTGTTTCAAGTTGTACTAGAACACTACTCTAAGCAGTTTCTAATTTAATTTAAATATTTCCAACTGTTTCACCAACCCCTTCAGAATTGTAATGTCTGTATTTGATGTGACTTCAGCAGTTCAGAGGGCAGTTTAAATGTGCTTCCCAATTACTCTGGGAAGCTTTACAAGATGATAACAAGCATTACAAGATGGCAGTGCCTGTTCTTTATGATTAAATGTCTTTGACTGGAGTTAAATAAGCAAAGACAGCTTAAAAAGCTCATGTAATTAAATTTAACTAAAAGGTGGCAATTTGATACAGGAAAAAAAATCTTCCATTTTTTTAACCCTTTGTATTGGGGAAAAATAAGCATTTAATCTTCTAACAAAATAATTTAGAGGAATACTAAAAAATAAAGAGTAATCAAGTCATAAACTAAACCCATGTTTTGTTTATTTTTTTCTTTTGCAGCTTGTATATGAGTTTTTCATACGATTTTTGGAAAGCCAAGAATTTCAGCCCAGCATTGCCAAAAAGTACATAGATCAGAAATTTGTATTGCAGGTAAGCTGGTGTGTTTTCTTTAAGGCTTAGTATCCCTTTTGGAGGGGAAAAAATCCTTTAAAAAGATTTTGTTTAGAATTTGAAAGTGTAACTTCATTTGCAACAGAAAAAGGCGAAACTAGCATCTACAATGAAAGTTTTCAATCTCTGGAGGTAGTGGAAAAAGGTGTGTGTGTGTTTATATGTCAGTCTCTGTTACTATAGATACATAAAATAGATGGTTTGGTTCCAGTTTCAATACCTCAGTCAAAATATTTGACTTACTGGTTTTGAGAAAGAGCTGAAACAGTAACTGTTGAAAAATGAAAAGTTTGCTACCAGGTAATCTCAAAATGCTGTTCTCTCTATCTAGAGAGACTACTTAAACACCACTTTTAATGTGTCTTAATATTGTTTATACATTTGTTTTCTGGGATAAGCCAAGACAGTCCACAGATACATTTTTTTGTCTTCAGATTTGAGAACAGGCCTGTTTTGTTTTGGGTTTTGTTTTCCCTCCGTGAGTTTTTGTGTAGTTGCAAAGTCAAAAAGAACTTTGTGCTTGATACTGTCTGTAGCTTGCTTTTTGAAATCAGAGGAATTTAGAATGATTCCTATTTAGTTAGAAAACAGAGTTTCCTTGCAGGCTGACACTTGAATGAAAAAGCAACTAGAGTTGGCAGGAGATACTCAGAATTTCTGAAGACCTTTCTCTTGCCCCTTATCACTCATGGAGCTTTTATTTTCCCCTGTACTGCTCAGGCAATAAAGGTTGTGCTTTTACTGTTCACGTATGTTGTTTGGATGAATAATACCTGAAAAATGTAGTGAACAGAGCAATTTCTGTCCTTACATTCAAAGTTTCAAAGAAGGGAATTCAGTTTCCTTCTCAATCTCACAGGACCATTTTCATCCTACAAAAGCAATAGGATATCCTTAAATTTTTATTTTATCCATCTACTAAACACAAGAGCATTTTTCATCTGGATCAAACCTCTGGTGGTTTCTTTTTTGTTCATCTCAGTACTGATTTGACAAGGAGGTGCACCAATGTGTTCATCCAGTACCTGCTGGAGATAAAAGAATATGCATGACAAATCACTCCTGACAAGTTTTTCCAGGCTGGTTTTTAGTTTGATTAGATAGAGCAGATTGCATTAGGATGAATGCATGTGCTCTCCTTCAAAAATCTAGTAAAAATAATTCTTAGATGCTCCTGTTCTGTGCTGCTGAACTTGGTCATGACTGGCAACATCCCACTCAACCTTTTTAAGACACAGGAGAATGAGTCTAAACCTAAAAAGGATTTTTTTTTTTTTTTTTAATCTTGCTAGTTTTCATTAAATCTACTAAATGGAAGAATATTATCTACTGAATGAGGGGAATAGGAGATTTTAAAACCTACATATCAGAAAACATGATATGACAATGAAGAGGTCAAAGGAGTTCTAAAGATTCCTATGTTCTTGCCATGGGGCTTGGTGATGCACATTTTTATATTGCTGTGCACAGTGTGTCAATTTAAAATTCACATTTTTCTATCAAAAGTTCTATTCAGCCACATATATATACGTACACACACACAAGCAAGTAGTTATATTTCCATGTGTGTAAATACTTGGTGGTGAAATGTAGGAACTGGGGTGTCCTTCCACTTTCTATTGTGTTTGTTGTGTGTCAGGAGTAACTCCTGAGTATCTGCAACTGAGGGCACTCACACAGGAAAGCAATTTGAGACTTAAGAACATTAAGCATTTCAGTGTCTCGTGACACTGACAACACAAATGGGACATTTGGAGTATTTGGAATCAGCTTTTTCTCAAAATTAATTTTTTTTTTAATTTTAATGAAGTGTTTCTTGGTAGAAAGGATGCCTGGATAAAAAAAAAAAAAGAAAAAAAGTTAGTTTTTTTAATGGGCTTTTTTCAAACTTTTTTCTTGTTTTCTTGCTTTTTGCCTTTTTTTTTTTTTTTTTAAGTATAGCTGTGTTTCTGGCTTTCAGTTGTATGTTTTAATAAAATACTGTATTTACCAGTGTAGCTGTTCATTTCTAAAGCCTGCTTATGTACAGTTTGAAATGGTTGGCAGTGGTTGCTAAGAGACATACTATTCAAATATATCCACAAGTCTCTGTGTTATGTAGGTTGCTATTTCGGAAAATTAATTTCCCTTTTCTCTGTATGTTTAGAATAGTCAAAATAAATTATGGCAGTCTTGCAGCTTATTCATAAAAATAAGACTTTATTGTTGAAACCTGATAACAAATTGGACATAGCAAAATAATTGTCTTATTTATTTTTTTTTTTTTAATGAGAGACTTAGTCTTAGTTTAGTAGTGTTTCCAGAGAGGATCTGTATAAGAGAACTGGAAATATAAATACTTTTCAATCCAGTAAGAAAACGAAAAACATAAGTGCTTCCAGCTGTTTGCTGTCTTAGGCTGAAATGTGCTATTTGGGGAAGGATGAGGTGACTATTTATTTATTTAAATCTAGAACTAATTGAGCAGAGTAATGTGTTGATAACCTCTGGAGGGCAGCTGACAAACCTCATACTTCCCTCATGAAGTCCCCACCACAGATTCTTACTGCAAGGAAAATACAGTGAGGTCTCATTGCAAGCTGCAGAAATGTTCCAAACAATGAGGAAAAATGTGTGCATCAGTCCTAGACCTGAATGTTAGAAACCAAAATCTCAGATAGCCTAACAACTTTTAATCATATTTTTCATGTATTTTTTCACCTTCTCAAAGTTATATAGTAGTTTAACAGAGATCAGGTGTAGCATGCATACACTGACATATCTACATGTAATATATATTTATAACTTATCTGTTTGTGAATCTAAGATAATTTTGTTTGCTGCCACTCCTGTAATGATTTTCTGACAGCATCTTACCCATTTATAAGACCTGTTTGATAAACTGTCTTTATTCCTCTTGCAAGACAGGTACCGGTTCAGTTACTTTTTTTCATGTAAGACATATACTGCTTGCCTATGATTACTAAAAATTACCTGAAATTCCCTGGTTTCTGTACTTTTGTGGCAGTTAGTCATGCTTTTTGCTTTAAAGTTTACCTCTGAATTTAATCCAAACATCTACCAGAATACCCAATGTTGTGGTGTCACAAAAAAAATGAAGAAGATGGCTAAGGGAAAGCTCATACTGTTGTGGCAGAGGATTCTAGGGGAACAAAACAAAGATCTGCAGGTGATATTCCTGCTGCTCATTCCATGCAGCTTCAGGTGTCAGTGCTTGGGATATATTTTGTAAAATACCAGATACTAAAACACCTTCTCTCTTGATTGAGTCTCCCATAACCATTTTGCTGTGTATTTAAGAACTGCTTAGTAAATGTGGGGTTTCTGTTATTGTTGGTTTTTATTATTCATTGTTTTGTTTTGTTTTTTAAATTGGCATTGATAATGAAATCACCATTTTGTTCAAAGTGAAGGATTAATTCCCTCTGATGCTTTTGATTTGTGGCAATTGGTGGAGATGCTGTAGCAGCAGATCCAGTGCTGGCATGGACTTCCCTGTTGAGTCTTTCCACAGCGTGAAGGCCATGCAATCACTAGGAAGGCTTAAGGGCTCATCATATGAATTACAAGCAATTAGAAAAATGTGACCTTGACACAATGTTGTGAGAACAAAGTATTAGAGCAAAGGAGAATCTTCTGGTTCTGCAGAGTCAGGGAATGGTGGATGGTGAAAGGCAAACTGTCTTATCATATTTATTTTTGGGGAGAAGGAAGGCAGCATTTTGGAGCTAGTTAATCACAAATTTATTATTCTGAGTTTAATGATGTTATACTGAGGTTCCAGCAGATTTTTTTAATACTGGATATTACTGCTTGGGTACCACGGATGTCGCATTCTTTCATTCCTGTGTCTTCATGAATTCAGTTTCACACGGAAGTCTGTGTGTCCTACTTGTCAAATGTCTCCTGTTTCAGTTCTCTTTTTCCTTTAAACGCAGCTGTTGGAGCTGTTTGACAGCGAAGACCCTCGGGAACGAGACTACCTAAAAACAGTCTTGCACAGAATTTATGGCAAGTTCCTGGGTCTTAGAGCATTTATCCGAAAACAGATTAATAATATTTTTCTACGGTAAGTTGTGGAAGAAGGGGCTTTTCACTTGTGAGCGCTTTAGGAAACTGATATATTGCTTATATTTAACTTTTCTTTTTTTAGATTTGTTTATGAAACTGAACACTTCAATGGCGTAGCTGAACTGTTGGAAATTTTAGGAAGGTAAAGGAGTCTTTATTTATTATCTAACTCTGACTTCCCTTGTGGACACATCAGGATAGTGTCAGATTCGGAAAAAGTATTATGATAATCCCTGATTCTGAAAACAGATGTGTGCACATGCTCATCTTTAAGCCCATGTGCAAATCTCTGTCACATCTTTGCCAAGAATATATAACTACAAGTTACAGCCAAAGTGTTGGATTGATTTTATGCGTGTGAGTCCATTAAACACTGCACACTTCATCCTTACATGCTGGAGGATTATTTTCTTCTGAGCACACTTAGCAGTGTGAATGTTTTGAGTAAGTCTAATTTTGGTATGTTAATTACTCGAGACCACCTTGCTCACATGAATTTACAGACCACATAGACAAGGTCTTCTCTGTTTGGCAACAGGTTTGTGCAGCTGTTTATGTGATTATTCCTGATGGGAGCTGGATTGCTACCTAGATATGTAGTGCCCTGCTAATACAAAGCAGGACCAAAGGCAGCAGCTGTTTACAAGTGCTGTTTGTAAACAGGTGCTGACTGCTAAATATATTTTAATTTAGAAGGTGCTTGTTCAGACCTCAGTATTGCTCTCTGTGATGATGACACTAACAAATATTTCTTTTCTAATTTCCAGTATTATCAATGGTTTTGCTTTACCTCTCAAGGCAGAGCATAAACAGTTTCTGGTGAAGGTGCTGATCCCTTTACACACAGTCAGGAGTTTATCACTCTTCCATGCACAGGTAGAAATTATGAAAATATTTTCTGTTCAGTAAGAATTATATGTATGTTTTTTAAGGTTGCTTTGTAAATTTAATTACATGCACATAAAAAGTGGGGGAAAATTCTAAATGTGGAAAAAAGACAATAGATTTTTTTCAAAATTAATTTGGTATCCTTTGTATGATAAATATCTAGCTTCTGTTCTGTTTAGATAATTAAAAGCATAACATACAGCTGTAATAGTTTGGAAATTTTATTTAGTAGTTTAGTTCTCTCTCTAGGTTTTCCTCTCTGCTCTTTTCTCATTCTCACAAGTTTGCCTTTCCCATTCTGTCTCCCAAGAGGAATCTTGAGTTTCCTTAGTCTTGTCCTGTCAAGGCTCTTCTTCACCCTGGCAACCTTCTGAATACTAATACCCACATTTTTTCATTTAATATTCTGCCTCACAGATTCCTTAATACTGCATTTATGCTCTCATACATCCTTTTATACCTTCAGCCTTCACGATGTAATTTTTCCTCTGATAACTGCTACCTGTTGCCTTTATCTCTTGATTTTCAGATAGTGAAAATTTTCAGTATTTCTTATGGTGATAAAGCTCTGCTTTCTAAGTGTGTTATTCCAGGTTTTAGCTGTGTCGACTCATCTTGCAAGAATTCTCATGACTTTGCTGTATAAAATTAGTGAAAAGACGCAGTTTGAGAGTAGCAGAAGCTTCAAAAAATTGCTTGTATGACTGTATTTAGAATTCCAAGTTGTTCTGATTTTTATTTTATATGCTACTTTGTCACTTTAATTGTTCTTGTAAAGTGTCCTCTTTTTTCTTATAAACTGAACTTTGAATGGATTTGCACAGTGCAAACTGTGCATCTCAGTCTAAAATTTGAGGTAGTTTGAGAGAGCTGAATAGCATTTTGCCTTAAGTGTCTCTTTTTAAAAAAGTTGGGGTTTTGTGTTTTCTTTATAGAAATGTTCTAATTTTGTTTTTGTAAATTCTTACCTCTTCACAGCTGGCGTATTGCATAGTACAGTTTCTGGAGAAAGACCCCTCACTCACAGAACCAGTAAATATTTCTTTCATGCTTTTTTTTTTCAAACTATGAATGGTTTACCCTGTAGAGAGAAAAGTAAAAAATCTATCTTCTTTTTTCCTTCTAATTTAGGTCATTAGAGGTTTAATGAAATTCTGGCCAAAAACCTGCAGTCAGAAAGAGGTAAGTGATACTTTAGTATTACAAAGGAAAAAAAAGAATTATTTTGCTCTAAAACATAATAAGCAGGGTATCTTTAATAATTTGTGGTTGATAGCACATTCTGTGGTGAATCTTGGTATTATTTCTTGTACATGTTTTTTTTTAGTTTTTTGAATTCTAGTTTTTTGAACAGTTTTGACTGTGAAAAGTTTGATAACTCTGGTTTCTATTCACAAAATAATTCCTGGTACTGCTGCAGAGAATTTTTTAGAAAGGAGAAAATAAACATAGTTGAGGATAGGTTGGAAAACTCTGTTAGATTTGGAATTGTTTGTATATGAAGGCAGTATTTTTCCAGTGAGGATGAAAGATACTTTGTGTTTTGTTTGCCTACTAAACACGTAAAAGATGCAGTTAAACATGTGCATTTTTGTTTCAGATGCAAATCAGAGTTTCCCTAGTGAGGTTTTGTGAAATAGCAAAACTGTTATTTTCAATGTTGCTCTCAAAAATGAGGTAAAATTAGGAGAATCTCCTCAATTTATTAAAGTTTAAGCCTTGGTTGTTCAGATCTTTGTATGAGACAAGGTTTTCAGCATGGATGTATATACTGGTGCAATTCTGAATTTCATTCAGAATGCTTTAAATGCAGCACTTGAAGAAGAAATCTGTCCTTGTTTTAAGGGAGTCCAAAAAGTCCAAAAGCTGCCAATGGTAGAACTGATGACATTTTTTGAGACAGGGTCTCACTGAGCTAGTGAGGTTTCCATTTCTTCCTGAAGCAGTAGAATTTGGAGGTTACCAGCATTCTGCAGAACAAAATGATTTGGAGGTTTTATATTCAATGCTTTCTTTTTTGTCTTTAGGTCATGTTCCTAGGAGAGCTGGAGGAAATCTTGGATGTAATTGAACCATCACAATTTGTCAAAATCCAGGAACCCTTGTTTAAACAAATTGCCAAGTGTGTCTCTAGCCCTCATTTTCAGGTCAGTGGTAAAGGTTATTGTTTATATAGGAATGTATAGTCTCAGTTTCAAACATAACTCCCCCCAAATGTAAATATTATTTTATGATATGTTTTTAAGTACCTGTCTTCTGTGGAAGAGGGTATGTTGGGGTGGAAGGTTAAGTCTGAGCTCCATGAATAACTTGTTAGAGGTGTTTGGGGTTGCAGCACAGAGCTTGTCCTTCTGAGCCCCTCATGAGTGCTTAACCTGTGTCCAAGCAGACTTTGAGCCCTTCCCACTGTGGGTGACAGCTGCTGGCCCTACAGACCCTGCAGGATGGATTTGCTGCCTGGTTTTGGTGCAGTGCTGGGCAGTTCCTGTTTTCTGACTTGATTCCTTCTAACCATGTAACCACATGTCTGGTTAGAGGTGACACAAACTGTAGCCTATTTTAATCACATTGTGTAATGGGAGGAAGGGGAGTGAATGGGCTGTAAAGGGATATGTGAAGAGGATACAGAGTTCATGGCCTGTAGTGTCTCCATGTTAAGCCGGGTGATCTGTCCTGGCACAAAGACAGATGTGGCTTTTCAGCTCTTCCTTGGACTGCATTTTTTTAAAAAAATCATAATTCAGATCAGCATCCTCTTTCCTACCCCCAGCTCCTCTCCAGGGTAATTACTGTTCTTGGTACCTTCCCCACACTTAAGATTTCTCCTCCCTCATCCAGCCCAGCTACTGGGCCTTTCCCTGTCTCCTTCCTCCGGTATCCCAGCACTGCTGGGTTTTTTCCAACTGCACTCTTCCTGATTTTGAGGGAAGGGTTAAGGGAAGTCTGTCTGCTCTTCCTTTCCCTCCTCAACTGCAGCACTGATGCTGTTTCTGCACCCAGTCTTCAGTGAGCAATAACACATTGCTCAGGAAATAGAGAGTGGGTGCTGTGGGATCAGAACTACAGGATAGAAACCTAATTTCATTAATGCATGTTATGCTACTGATTAGAGTAGTTTAATTCCAAAACTAATGACTCCTGGTAGCTCATCTTTGTGGAGTTTCTCTGTGATTTGTTTTTCTATCAGAAAATCACAAAATTACAGGTATCTGAATTCCTGTTAATATTTTATTTCTTTGACTCCAAGGTGGCTGAAAGAGCGCTGTATTATTGGAATAATGAATACATCATGAGTTTGATAGAGGAGAACTCAAACGTTATACTTCCCATCATGTTTTCCAGCCTTTACAGGATTTCTAAAGAACACTGGAATCCGTAAGTTTGTGCATTTACACTTTTTCTCTTACCATTTGACATCCCACTGATAAACTCAGGGAATGTCTGCTGAAGAACATCTGAATGGGAGAGATGGAGACTCAAAGCTGCTCTGAGCAAGTGCAGCTCTGTTAATGACAATATATATTAGTCTGCACATGAGCTTGTCTCAGTGTTTTTAATTAACTGGTATGTGTACAAAAATCACTACTTTGTAGGATAAAAATAGGTCTTCTCACAAGTTGGAAAAAAGAAGAAATTAAATGTTACATTGTTATTGAAGGAAAAATGTTGCTCATCAAGTGTTTCTCCTACGCAGTTTTTTTATAAACGGGTTGGCTTTTAAGCCTGATTCTAAATTGTCTAGAAGAATATCACTTGGCATTAATAAAGCTTTGTGGCTGTATCATCAACTGATACCTCTGGGAGACTTTTGATGTTGGCATTTTTTTAAACATCCATGAAACATACAGACAGTATATTCTCAGGTTGGGTTGTTTTTCTAAATTTATTTAAATACTGCTGTTCTCTATGACAATAATTGAGCAGTTACTTCGTATTGATATTGTGATAATTAGGCAATTTTATTTGGAACTGAATGGCCTAGTAAAAAGTGTTTTTATGAAAAATTCTATTACAGTGAGATGACATATCCTTTATCTTAGTTGGAAAGTTTTTCTAAGTCAAGATGATTAGCATTTAGTAAACCCAGCATTTTTAATGAACTGTGCTATGTTCAGGTCCCAGTTGCTTTGAGACCTTAATGTAAAATGTTACATCTTTTCAAACATTGGTCTTTTTGTTCTGTACCTAGTCAAACTCTCAAGTTTGTGTGCTTACATGACAAATCTAATGCTGCTGGAAAGCCTCTGTAACTTAACACTGGTCACAAAAAGACACTTTCCATGGCACAGTACTCCAGTAACAGTCTCCAGCCTTTTTATATTATCACTGAGATGCTTCTGGTAATGAGAATACTCCAGTATCCCAGTTCACAGAGTTTTCATACCCATAGAAACTTTGTTACACAAGCCAGGTAAAGACACATCTAAAATAAAGGAGCTATTTGAAGAATTTTTACATTTATAAGAAAATTTTTCACGTAGGCAACAAATATGAAAGTTTATTTAAAGAGATGAGAGAGACAGGGGTGTGTGAGAAATGGCACATAGTTTGTGTGTCCTGTAAGGATTAGCTCCAAAGGTTCCTGGCACTTGGACTGTTGATTCACTGCCTCCTGGCTGAAGAGCTGCTTCTTAAGCAGCCCTGGGTCTGACTATGACAGCCAGAGTAGCAGATCAGGAACTGTGAAAGGGAAAATGAATATGAACTGTATGAGCACAAGGAAATCACTCTTGAAATACAGCTTTGTATTTTGCATAGATGCACTGAATATTCAGCTTCATAGAAGAGTCATAAGGAAATATGAATCACTTTCATTTTGTGTTTGAATTCTATTCCTTCTGCCAGCACTGATGATTTGAATCTCTGAAGCTGCATTCAGAATTGCTCCACAGCATGAGGGAAGAGGCTGTAGTTATATGTAATAGCTTTCTGTTGTTGCCTTTTACCCTAGAGTTTTGGCCTGCTCCATTTCAGTAGTCAGTAGGGACATGAAAGCTGATTCTCACCTTTAAGTATGTTAATCAAAAGTAGTTTCACTGAAATCGAAGAATTTACATAACCATACTCGCAGGAACAGAATTGGTCACAGAAAGGCTGGGAAGAGAAGACACTTTTTATTTCACGTTTGATTTCACCTGAAACTAATGGATTCCTTTCTTTCTTCTTTTTCCATGTTTCACAGGGCTATTGTGGCTTTAGTCTACAATGTGTTGAAGGCATTTATGGAAATGAACAGCACCATGTTTGACGAGCTGACAGCCACTTACAAGTCAGATCGTCAGCGGTAACTTTTTAAAGCTTTTTTTTTGTCAGCTGTGCACAAGGCCTGCAGTTTAGTTCTCCCCTTACACTCAGGTGCAGTTGCAGAATCTCAGACATAATAGACACTGCCCCATTTTTGCCCTTGCCTGCTCATTAGGCTTCTCGTTGCAGGATGTGAGATTGTATGCAGGTTGTTGTTTAGCTTTTATTAAATGCAGTATCCATTGCATGAGGAATCCACATTCCTCATGCAATTCCTTCTTGACTCCACATTCCAAAACACTTAAGTGTATCAAGATCTTCAATGATAAAAGGAAAACAAGGGTTTAAAGGTAACACTTTTCTTAAAGACTTAAAAAAAAAAAAAGTTACAGTGAGGTTTTGAAAGAGACGGGAGGGAAACCCCTAAGATTTGATTTTCCAAGCTGCTGTTTGTTGTCTGGATGTGATCTTAAAGCACAGCAACATCTCTCAGCCTTTCTATTTCTTATTCAGAGGTCCTACTGTATCTGAGTCTTTCAGCATGCAGGAACCATTAACTACACCTCTCATAGAGGCATTAGTTCAACTCCAGCAGCTTCTTGTCTTTTCTCCCATTTTCCCTAATCTTTATTTCTCCATTACAGTGCAGCATCTGTTCTCAAAAGTTTCACCTTGTGCAAAGATTAGGTGAAAAAATGGAGCAAATTTCAGGAACTTTGAACAGGTTGCAACTTTGTTTAAGCCATACCTTGGCTGTGACTCAGGGTTCCCCAAGCAATGCAAAGGGCACTGCATGTCAGCAGAAGTTTTTAGGGTAGTCCAACCTTGAAAGTCTCTTGGCTGTTGTAGTTTTTTGGCTTGTGTGACTGGAGTCACTGGCCTTTCATTCCACTTTGTTTTATAGCCCAAAAAGTCTGCACATAACAGGCTAGTTCATTAATATGGTATTTTACTTGTAGAGAGTTGGTTTGAGATATATTTGAACTAAGAAGGCAGATATTCTTGATATGTATTGATAAGAAAGTGCCAATCATGTTGTGCAGTTGAGGCAAACTGTGTGGTTTCCTAGCAAAAAAGCAGAGAGTTTTAGGACTGATCATCTAGTCCACATATTCACTGAGGCAGCTTGGTGACATGAATCAATTTGTGGTTGCACTTTGCCCCTTAAGGTGAGGAACTCTGCTCTGAACAGGACCAGACACTGCAGTGGTGTGTCCCATGGCTGGATAATGGGGGAGGTTTAGTGGCTCAACTGCACAAAGAATTTCTTTTGCACCTGCTGACATTGTATTTCTTACCAAGGCTGGTGCTAACCATTTCACCATTTTTATTTGCTTCTTATAATTTTAAAGTTGGAATGTATAAACCAGGATATTTACCTCAAGGTTTTCAGGAAATCTTTAGCATCTTAATAAAACCACATTTTAGAAGGGTAGCTTTGATACCACTTAAAGCTTGAGGAGAAAGATGTTCAATATTAATGGCTAGGGTAGGTCAAATAGGTGAGTTGGATGAGGTGATGATCCTCTAACACACCTTTAGGTAAGCAGGCATGTATTTCCTAATGATTAGAAGATAAATATTGGTAAGTAGTCTGTGAATGTAAGGCTATTTCACTTATTCTTGTATTTAATTTTAAATACTATCTAGTAACAATAGGCCCTTTTTTTCCCTTTACTATTCTTCAGGGATTTATCTGAAAGTTGTTTGTATTTTTTCATATGTTCAAAATCCTCTTGGGAAATCAAAATTCCAAACAAATGAGCCAGATGTTGGTGTGTTGAGTGAATCAAAGTGTGTAGGAATGGTTCTAATCCCTTGAAACACTTCTCAAGACTTCTGTAATGTGACTGGCAGAGAATCTGTGTATCTGTCATTGTTAGATTTCCATTTCATCTAAACCTACAAGGTGATGTCATAGAACTTGAAAGCATTTTGTGCCTTGCAGTCTCAAGGAGATTTATTCACAGTAAGCTGTGGCAGACACAGGAAATTTAGAAAGCAAACAATGCAGGTAAAGTAAATGTTAGGTTTGCTGTTTAATTTTCTCAAATCAGCCACTAAAGTCTGTTGTTAAAGCAAATGCTACATAGATCTTGCAGGAATTCGGTGTGGAAAAAGAGTAACTCACTGAACAAAAGGCACATCTGGTAGGTTGAACTTTGCCTTGGCTGGTGCCTAAGCTATAGGGAAGCCAGCAGTCAATGTAAATAAAAATAATGATTTTAAAAGAATCAGGGAATGCTTTCTAGAAAGTTGTTGTGATTTATAAGATATTTATATCTTAAATAAATAAACATAAGAATAATTACGTAGCTTAATCCAAAATGTTAATTTTTATAATTTTGACAGATCAGTTCTGTAGTAAAAGTCCACTGCATTTTTTAATTCCTCATTGCAAATTAGTGTCTATTTGTCAGTTTACATTTTATGCTCTTCTCATACAGCTTTGTTTAGTTAAGTTTATGTAGGTAACAAAAAGAAAAAAAAATAAAAAAAAGTTAAATATATGTTAGGAAAATTGCAGTTGTGTTCAAGAAAATTAGTGCAGCTATTTAATGTCGACTATATATTTTTTAACATAAATATTACTTATCTCCAGTCTTCTCTCCTACTAACTCTTTGTTTTATTTCATCTGTCAGTGAGAAGAAGAAAGAGAAAGAGCGTGAAGAACTGTGGAAAAAACTGGAGGATTTGGAATTAAAGAGAGGTCTTAGACGTGATGGAATAATTCCAACTTAACAAAAATACAAAACAGCATTATTAACCTGTGGAGTCACACATTTATGTAGTAGAAGATGGAGCAACAGTTTTCTGTATTGTGCAACTTTACAGTAGATTTCACATTTGTTTCATTATTACAACAGCACTGTATATACCTGTCTCTAAGTAAAGGAAAAAAATAAGGACTTTAATCCAAAGTTTGGACAACAGATGGACTTCTCAGAACTTTGCAAACATAATCATTGTTTTAACCCTTCTTTAAAACCAGTCTTCAAAGATCTGTTGATGAAAATTGCAATGTCAGATTCCATTGTCAGGACCTGTTCCTTATTTATCGTTAGCAGAGAGTATAATACAACTTTCAAATGTGAACAATCTTAAAATTTAGCTTGTCTTTCTGCTAAACTGTTACGTGTATTTATAGTAAAAGAGAAAAAAGACTGTCATTTCCTTATGAGTTTGTGTAACATCCTCCTTCTCTGGATAACTTTACTGTAATTTGACTTTCTTTTCCTTTTGCATATCTTCATAAGTTGAATGTCCATTCAGATCAGGGCCATGAAAAACACTGGTCCTGAATAAAAGTTTTGTTTACTGGTGTGAGCATTTTTTTAGTACCAGGCTGTCTCTGGTGCTTCCTTAATTTGAACATTAGGAATTAAAAAACAAGTACAAGGTGATAAACATAGTAGGAAAGGGAGCTTTGGATTCATGCACCTATTTATTGCAAATCCAAATTAGTGTCCACAATCCATGGGAAAAAAAAAAAAAAAAGGGCAGTGGTAACACCCTGGACTTCAATACCTAACCAGTATTAGTGATGCAGCATTGGACACATGTACCAGAGTTGGTTTAGAAACACCAATTACTAAATTATTACAGTATGTTCTTATTGGACCATTCTGAAAGAATAAAGACACATGCTAAACAACACAAGCATGAAATTGATCTCCAGTGGTCATGGATCTAATTGGAAATCGACTTGAGATAGCAGTTTGGACAGTTTGGAGTTGTTGCCTTACTTTTTAATATGTATTTATAAAGTGTTCCAGCAAAAGAGGATGTAGCCTCTAAGAAACATACTCTAGTGTTTTTGTGGTTCTAGTACTATTACTCATCACAGTACCAGCCCTATGGTCTTAGCTGGAAAGGATTCTGGATAATACACTTCTGCATTCTCATCTGGATGCTCATTCCTAACTACTGTATTTGTTACCAAAAGTGGTTCTACAAATGCTACTGAAAAAAAAAAAATTCTGGAAATCCTAATGTTCTGAGTATTAATAATAAAGTTTAAAATGCTTTTATATCAAAGGTGCATTGTGACCAAATTGTTTAAAACAAAAGAGGAAAAAAAAAAAAACAAAAACAAAGAAGAGGCTGTATTATAAGTATACATTATTGGCTATCTGCTTTGTATTTGAAAGTGGAATCTTACATCTTTGGTAGGTAAAATGCTGATAAGACTTCTGTACAGTATATATTTAGCTAATGCAGTTGCATTATTCTATACCGGAAGGTATGTGTTTCAGGATTTTTCTCCAGGATGCTTTTGAACTGTTATAGACATATGACAACAGTGAATTGATAATCCTAAACCATCAATCCAGCAGTATTTACAGTATAAAAATGAATTGGTGTTCATGAGTCTTTGTGATAGTTGCAAACATGAATTTATGACCTGTTGCCATTGATAGAAATACAGTATAAATACAAGCTTGTATATTTTTCTTCCTACCATTTAAATATACAGTAGAATTTGAAGTTTTCTTGTTTTCAGGCACGGAAAAAAGGTAAAAAAGAATTCCCTCCTAGACTACTGACTGTTTCAGGATTATCAGGTCACAGTTTGTACTCCTGGGTCTGCACACACAAATGTTGTAAACTCAAGGCTTTGTAAGAACTTGACACTATTAATTCTGGAAAAAAAAAAAAAAAAGTGGAACTAGTCATATGCAACACCAAACACAACATGATTTAATGGGATTATTATGAGCTTCTTTTAAGAACATTGACTGGGACTCAATGTAAATTAGGCAGTTACTGTCATAGTTGAAACATTTTATTTTAAAGTGCTGAAGCGAAGGTGCAAGCTGAAATACTGAAGATTAAATAAATTTATAACAAATCATGTCCCTTAGCCCATTGATTTTGACAGTCTTTTATTTCTGTTACCAAAAAACCAACTTGCTAGTGTGATTTCTGTGTGAAATGATCATTTCACAGTACAAGAGGGTGGACTCAAACTCATGCTCAAAGACTATGTTCCATTGTGAAAAACTGAGAAAGAATGGAGGAATAAAACTTGATGTTCTTCACCTGGTGGAGTAAAACACAACAATGTGAAATTAGAAAAAGCACCTTGTCCTGTACTTAGAGTTTAGGTGAGTGTTGTTTGTTCATAACTATTTTTGGTTTTGCCATGTCATTCTACTCCTGATCATACAAAACTGACCAGAACCTGGTGGGTTGCAATATTTCGTGGCCTCTGCCGCGGGGGCAGCGGGGAGCGTCTGACGTTTGTAGATGATTTATCTCTTCTGAGAAGGAATGTTCCTTCAAGGAGAAGGAGATGATGTGCTGTTGTTATGAAGTCACTTGACTCTAAAGGCTGGGTGATGCACCTGAAGAAGCAGCTGCTGCCAGGACCCCGCGTGTGCCGCGGCCCCAGCGCGATGTCCGGCCCCGCAGGGCTCCCGCTGCTCCCTTGGAGCTGCAGCAGGAGGAAGAGGAAGGCAGCCCGTGGGCCCAAGTGTGATCAGTGCATCATAAATTACGCTTTTGTTTGCTCCTTGAGCTCCACAAACCACCTTTGTTGGTGTCAGTGTTGTTCTTGACTGCTCGTCGGGCAGGCGTTGGGTGGTCCTGCGTGTCCTGGGCCACATTGGTCTCGGGGGAAGGGTTGAGCACTGTCTGCTCACAGGAAGGAGCTGCGAGGCACTGGGTCATGGGGATGTAACAACTGTACAAGTAAAGTTCCTCTCATACACTCTGAATTGACCACATGTTGCTTTCTTCATCTTGCACGTCCCCCTTACTGTTTTCCTTTCGTTGCTTTCGGGTGTTTTTTGTCTCTCTTCCAGAGGTTGGAATGCTTTAAATAAAGGTATTCTAATGCCATTGGAGCGTTGGCTAGCAGGGTTACAGTAAATTTAATTTTGGTTTTGTTAGCATAAGTAAAAGGGTTTAATTTATTTTTTTTATCTGTTCTCATATGTGGAAAAATAGAGAGTGTTGGAGCCAAGAATTGCTTGAGTAAGAAATGCAGCAGCTGTACTTGCATTATACGTGCGTAAGTACAGCCTTAGGCTCTCTCACTCGATGGAAAAGAAAATATATTAAGAGCTCTAAAAAGCTCTTTATTGTTTTGTGAGGAGTGGGAAAGATGAGATTCTCCCTTCAAGTAAAACTGACATAATTTCCTTTCAGTTCTGTTTTTGAAAACAAAGGTGCCCTTTTCTCTTAATTGTGTGACACCACTATCCCAAAGCAGTTGCCCTTAAAGAAGACAAAGGTGATGATGCTCAAGGTTGAAGAATGTTTTATTTACCTGTAGCTTTTTAAATTTGGCTCCTGTGCTTCCCTTAGCAGCTCTGGAGTGAGCCATGAATTAGTTCTTCCTAGTTGGTATGTGCAGCAGATTTTATGTAGCCCAGTTTTCCATTTTGAACTCTATGAAACAGCATCTTGAAAGAGAATGGAACTACTTTTGGTTGAAAACTTTTATCCAAGGGTTGCTTCCCATCCACAGAAGCGTGTGCTTTTTATCACGACCTCTCTGAGTAAGAGTTTTTGTTACTTGGATCACCTGCTGTAAATATGTTGTATTCATAACCTCATGGAGCCATGAGGAGTTTTCAAATATAAATAGTACCAATTCATTTCTTCTTCTTGTCCTATTTTTGATTGTAGTATAGCGAATGACCTGTCATGCTTTTTGTTTCAAGGTTAGCATTAGATTCATAGATCTTAATATTTTAGCATTTCATTGTTTAAGCAGGAGAGGGCAGCAAAAGTTCATTTTTCCCCATAGGAATGCTCTGGTCCCATTACTGTTTTTAAACTTAGGTGCATCTAGCTATCTGTGGGTGGGGGGGAAAATGAAACTTTTTTATATATATTAAAAGGTGCATATGAAAATATATAGACTGGTCCAACCAGACTGTGAAAATGTCTTCTACTCTACATCCAAGTAATAATAAAAATATCTTCCACCTCTGGATAAAGTACAAGCAGGTCTTAAACTCTTGGATTCAAATGTCATTATTTGGAAACAGTTTACTTTCTTAAAAATGGTATCAAAGAAACTCAAACTCAATGATGCTCCCAGCTATAAATGTGTTATCTTCCTCTTTTGCACATGCTCAAGAGGCTCTGTACTGTGGGTGCATCTAAATAAAGAAGCAATGAAGTGTTTTCCAGGTGCTTGGCTTTTTTTTCCACCTCCTCCCATCTAAACTTCATGAGCCTTTTCAGCAGTGAACTTGGAGCAGTCAGGTGCCCATCTGCATGTATCAAACGTAAGGAATCTTGTCTGGAGAAAAAAAAAAAAAAAAAAAAAAACANAAAAAAAAAAACCAAAAAATGAAGCAATGAGGTGGCTATTTTAAGTTCAGCCAGAATTACCATAGTAAACAGTAGGTTTTCATTAAGTCAATTTTTTTCAGAGGTCCTCTGATGATGGTGAGTATCCTTGTACCTCACACAGCCCCCCTGTGAGGGAGGTCAGGATGAAGGAAAGAGGCATTAAAACCACACAGAGTTCTTTGGGAACCCTCTGAGCCTTGCACTGTGCAGCTGGGGAAGGAATTTGTTCTTTATGGCAGCATTCTAGTGTTTCAGTGCTCGTGCTGCTCTGCCTTGCAGTTTGGAGGTGAAGGGAAAGGCTGGAGGTCGTCAGGGGAAACCCTCTGGAGAGAGCCACGGATAGAGCCTGGAAAGGGACACTGCAGGTAAATGGCTTTAGCAGCAGTGTAGGAGAGCTGGTTGCTTCAATAAAATGAGAAAATGTTTATTAAATATCTGATTTTTAAATACCACGTTTTTAACATTATTTGTTCCAATAGTATGAGCCTTAATTCTCTCCAATTTTTTTTCCAACTTTAATCAGTTGGATCTTGCCTGTCTTTGTTAAAATAGCTCATTATCACAAATCTCTTTAAATACTTGTAAGAATATTCAGAGCAATTCAGCTTAACAACTCCATATCTCTTTACTTTCTTATTGCAAGGCAAGTATTTCCTAAAGAAGTTTAAAAAAATAAAGAACATTCAGTAAGTTGGCCTCCAGGGTAGGATTTGTCTTCTTACTTGCAAGTTAGAAATCAACCTTTACAGGATTGGAATTAAAAACTTAAATTAGTTTCCTACTTTCAGTAATGATAATTGCTTTGCTAATTTTTCATCTTGGTCTTTCCTTCTCAGGGATGTTTTGGTTTCTCATACAGCAGCAGAATGTCTGGTTTATTTTACATTAAGTTTGGACCTCAGATCACAAGTGTGTAGCCTACAAAAGTAGTTTTGTGTGAAGGTACACAAAGGCTGTTCCCCAGGCTGCATTAATTAGTGCCTCAGTACACTCTGAAGGAATAACTTGGGACTTAAACTGGACACTGATACAAAGTCTCAAATTATGGTCTGTGGTTCTAAAGATACAACACTGGAGCTGAAGCTGAAGCAAATACCCTGAATTTGTTAGTAAATACTTTGAAAACAAGTGTACCAACCTACTGTGAGCAGTGACCACAGGCTCTTCTGGATGTTTCCATGACATGAAAATACAAAAACTTTATCTTGCACTATTTTTATGTTTGTTTGGTTTTGTTTCCCCCTTGTCCATCTTGTCTATTCAGTATTATCCCCCCTTGAAATCACTGAAGGTGTGAGAAGCTGGGGGTCACTCAGGAAGGATGGAAAGCTTGAGATGCATTTAAAGAAATGTCTGGGTTTTATACAGTGGTTCATTCTTCGATACACACTGAAAGTGTCTGGGAACTTGGCATTATCCCTGGATCCGGGAAGGGCTTCCAAAAAGAGAATAAGAAAGGATTATTCTACACACCACCTGAATCTTGTCAAAATTCTTACTTTGCAAGATTTTCCTTGTGTAAGAAGCCTGTGCACCTCCCTGACAGAGGGAGCAGTGACCCAGCAGTGAGTATTCCTGGAGCCCCAGCCCCAGCTCTGCCAGCCAGGAAGGAAAGACCGCGTGTTTGCACAAGGATTTGTGCAGCCCTCCAGCAGTAAAGGCAGAGGTTACCTGCAAACCTTTTGTGAACTGAGCAGGCTCGGGTCAGGTTTGAATCTTTGCCTTTTGAATGTGGTTGAGCTGTGTGAGCAAACTGGACAACTGATCCAGCTCAGTTTTTGGTTTTTGTATTAATTCTGCAAAGTGTGCTGAGTGGGGTTACAGTTTATGCTCATCCCAAAGGCTGTGCAGTGACTCCCCTGCCTTTTTAGATATTTGGCAATGTTTATGATGTGCATGAGTGAAAAATCACTGTATATTTATTTAACTGTCTCCAACCAACATGGGCATCTGCATTATATAATCTTCCATTTCAGGCATCTTGGAGGCACCAGGCTCAAGTCTGCAGGTGCCAGATCTTGGAGTAAACTGCAACTTGGCAAAGGGTACTCTTGATTTCTGGAGGAAGGAAATGTGGGAATTCAGACAGTGGTAATTAGTTTGTTAGCCCACAGACTATTTCACAAGCACAAGGGGATATTATTGCTATTTGCTCTCCATGACACTCATCAGGCAATAATTGTCACGGTCAGTGGTTATGCACATTTCAAACATCAGTTCTGGCCAGACAAAAATGACTCAGGAATACAAAGAAAAGAATATTTCCCACTGCAGTGTGGTGCCCCAGCCCCTCTTTCTCCTGTGCTGCACTATGTTCTGCAAACACAAGTGTAAGGACTTGTACTGGGCTGAAATGAAGCAAAATGTGCAGTTCTAGTTGAGACTGTCATAAAGGGAACATAACTACAGACCAGGAGGCATTTCAGCCTTTTCCAAGGAAATGCCTTTCCACGTGGTCAGCTAAAGAAATGGGATTTTTTTAGAGGTCCTTCCACCAGATCAGGTTGTTCCAAGCCCCATCCAATCTGGCTTGAACACTCCCAGGGACGTGCAGCCACAACTTCACAATTTCTCTGGGCAGCCTGTGCCAGGACCTCAGCACCCTCACAATAAAGAATTTTTCCTAATATCCTGTCTAACCCTGCCCTCCATCAGTTTGAAGCCATTCCCCCTTGTCCTCTCACTACACACCACTGTAAAAAGTCCTCTGATCAATGTCTGCAAAGATCTGAAGCTCACAAGCTGCACAAACCTTTTGGATTCTTTTGCTAATACAGCTTAGACAGGCCAAGCATGTGCAAGAGTACTTGCTTGCTTGTTTTTTGTCTGAATTTGGGAGAGCAGAAGTGGCCACTTGTCCCATGGAATTTTAGTCCCTCAACTTCCAACTTTTTCAGCTGCTATTTTTTTCCCCTGAACTTTTCATCTGGTTTTCTTGCACTGGATGTGAGTTAGTGACTTTCTCTGCAGTTCAAATACACTTTAGTGACAAAGATCCCCCTGGTTCACATCAACTGCTTCAGACTTGACCAAACCTGGCATTCAGGTGCAAGAGAACACTCTAGCAGCAGGAATCAGGTGTGCCCAGAATGTGCCCTTTACCCTATCATTTCAGTTGCTTGGAAAAGAGATTAACTAAATTACACTGTAAAAACACACACAATTTTTCCTCTCCTCTTCCAATAATAATTTGTATAATTTATATTGCTGCAAAATCCACAATCAAACTGCTTCTCACTTCCTGTTCTTATTTACCAATCCCCTCCAAAATCATTAGCAATGATATATATGCTGTATATAATTTAATGGGACAATATCCAATCTATTACTAGGATTTGAAATCTAATAATTGAATTTTTATGCTTGAATTAATTGCCTGGGCAAACAGAATCTATAAATAAGCCATTTAATGTCATAGTGGCTTTTTGGTGTTTTTTTGGGTGTCGATTAGTCATTGATGTAGAATATCCTGTTTTGATTGCATCATCAGTGCAGGGAGTGTGGGCATGGAATCCAGATCTTGCAGCAATAAATAAAACTTGATTTCTAATGCTTAAGTTGTTGCTTCAACGTAAGCCTGATTTCATGGAATTGCTACTGGGGCAACCTTCATTCACTGTGGCAGGGTAGTTCAAGGCAGAAACAGGTTCAGTTTTATATCCCAGTGCTTTATTGACCAGAAACAGAAAAATCAGATGAAAGGAAAACATTTCTACCACAACATTCTTTTTCAGCAGCCAGGGTGGGCAAAATACAGGTAAGGCTTAGCAGAAGTGATTTCAAGCTTGCTATGGAAATGCTGGTAGTTAAACTTCTGTGACCTTACTTCCACACTGGCTTGTCTCTTTCTGTGCTGCCTGACTTGGCAGCAAATGAACTCCCTAAAACACATCTTTAAAATGCATTTTCCTTACTGTAACGCTGAATTGTTTTCCATGTGCTCACATTCTCTCATTCCCATCCATTATCCCCATCAGGCCATTCATGCTAATACGTTTTCCAAGTGGTGTCTCCCCTTCTGGAAGTGCCTTTCTCCAGAGCTGGGGCTGTTACCTCTTTGCCCTAAAAACAAGGACTGACAAGGTGAGAGGAGGAGGAGAAGAAGGTTTCTGGCATCCCTGTGCCAGTGGGGTGGGAGTGTGAGTGAGGCAGGGAGGACATCCCTGCTCCCTACATGGTTCCTCCCCTCCCTGAGGGGAGAGGGCTGTGGGGTAACCCTCACCCACTCTCCATTGGATCCCCAGCCCTTAGGTTTTCCATCCCACTACACACTTCCCTGAGTTCTTCACTTCCCAAAGAATCAGATGCCTGGAAGGGAGGATATGCAGAAAAAAGGTTTGTGTTAGTTCGGAATAGAGTTTGTCCCTCTGCAGAAGAAGATTTTGTTTAAATCTCAAAGACAAATCAGATGTTTTCTATTCAAGGCTAAAGTTTGGGGTCTTTTTAAAGATTATTGTATTATTTTTACCATGACTGCACTAACATGAGCTTGAATGATGGAGATCTTGCCTTTTCCAAGCACAGAAACACGACGAGACAGATCTTCTCTAAACTGCAGGACTTAATTCTCTTCCTGCCAGAGTCAATGATGGAAGTCCCATTGCTGTCACCAAAAGTAGAATAAAGATCTGTGAGGAGATTGGGCAAATCTGCTGTGTCTATGTGGGAAAGTGGTCAGTACAAACAGGGGTGACATGGACTCATTTCCTCTTCCTGCAGTAAATGGATCCTATTCACATCATCCACTATTGTGTGTACATTGTCTGCGTGACCTCTCGAAAGCTTTTATGGATATGAGCTTCAGAGGGAATGTGTGATCCCAGTTTGCTTCCTGCCTATCTTACAATGACACCCATCAGCTCCAGAAAAAAACTAAATAAATCTCTGCTGCATAATTTGTGATCTGTACCTGAGCATTCAGGTAAACACTTCAGCACATGCAGTGAACCCCAGCCCTGGGAAGTTAAGTGAGGCAGTTTTTCTGAGGCTGTCTAGACACAATGTCTGCCTACAAAAGAATTTGGTTATGAACAGGGCAGCATTGTTCAAAAGATGTTATTCTGCTACTGGGGAAATGGAAAAGATTTTTTTCTTTCAGGAGCAGGGAACTGCCGTTTCCTGGTGCAGTTGTCATTTCATGACTGGTGTTAATAAAACTTTTCTCCTCAGAGACTCTCCATGATTATTAATTACGTAACACATGCTGTCTTGCAAAAAAAACCTGCTAACCTATTCTTTGACATGAGAAAAAAATGGAAAGTAAGCAGTATAATTTCACTTGCTTTGTTTGGAGAATATCAAATGCATCCAGGAGAGGTATTTTGTATGGACTGCAGTATATGTCACTGTGATGCTGAGAAGCAAGGTGTGTACCATCTGTTTTGGCACCCTGTAATGGAAGTGGACCAGCACTTTGTAGACTGTGGAAAAAGGGACCTTGCATGGAATGTGCTGCTCTGCCCCAGACCTGAGAGGAGAAGGAAAAATGTGGGTTTGGAATGAAGTTCAAAACTGGAGGTGCTACAGTGAGGTGAAAAGACCAGTCAAAATCTGTTCAAACATTTATCTGCCTTGAAAGATGATCAGATGTTTAAAGAATTAAGGAGAAAAGGCATTTTTGAAGATGTCACAGGATAGGGTTGTCTCAGCCATGTCAGTGAAAATCTCAGTCTGGATCTCTTGACTGCCTGGGGGTGCTGGTCAAGAGTGGCTGAATGAGCCAGGTGTGCCCAGGTGGCCAAAAAGGCCAATGGAACCTGGCCTGTGTCAACAGCAACGTGGCCAGCAGGAGCAGGGCAGTGATTGTCCCCTGTGCTGGGCACTGGTGAGGCTGCACCTCAAATCCTGGGTTCAGTTTTGGGCCCCTCACTACAAGATGGACATTGAGGGGTTGGAACAGGAAGGGGAGCAGAGCTGGAGAAGGATCTGGAGCACAAGTCCTGTGAGGGAGCTGTGGGGGCTCAGCCTGGAGTAAAGGAGGCTCAGGGGAGACCTTCTCACTCCCAATAGCTCCCTGAAGGGAAGCTGTAGCCAGGTGGGGGTGGGGCTGTTTTCCCAAGGAACAAGGAACAGGACAAGAGAAACCACCTCAAGCTGTGCCAGAGGACATTTAGATTGAGCATTAGGAAAAATTTCTTCACCCAAAGGGTGGTCAAGCATTGGCAGAGGCTGCTTGGGGAAATGAAATCACCATTCCTGGAGGTGTTTAAAAGATTTGTAGATGTGGCACTTGGGGCCATGGTTTAGTGATGGGCTTGGCAGTGCTGGATTAACAGTTGGACAGTGATCTTAAAAGTATTTTCTATCCTTAATGATTCTGTGTTTTTACCTGTCCTTGTATGTGACTATTTTAGGCTGACCTCTGTGTGGGGTTTGGAGATGTTGCTGTCCTTCTCTTCAGATTCTAAGGAGAGGGCAACAGAAGGAGTGGGGAGCTGTATTCAGTGACTCCAGTAATTTCCTATTTGCATGTGCCAAACAGGTTTGGCAGAGGAGAGATTCTGAATAACACCATGTCTGGATGAAATGCCCTAGGCCTTTTTAAAAAACGTATGAAAATTCAGTGTCCAATGGCTTTGGTGATAGAAACCCCTTGACAATGATGTCAAAAAGACCACACTTCAAGCAGGGATCCTTGGACCATGGTTTGAAGTTCCCACTTTCCTGTGACATGGAGAATCCTTTTTATTCCAGAGTTCCCCTTGGGTGAGGCAAAATCTGTGTTGCTCAGCCTGCAGCCACTGTCTGTTTCTTATCTATTAATTGGAAGGTTTGGAAAACCTTTGCCTGGACATGGTCCTGTACATGCACTCAAACAATTTAAATGGGGGAAGAGAGCATGTTAGATAATTTTAATCTATCTGTCAACACTCTGGCTCTTTGGATTAAAAAAAAAAAAAAAATAAAGGCAATTTCTCAGTTGAAAATTGCTGTGCAACTGTGAGGTCCAGAATCTGTCATTGGTTCCAGTCTCTTTAGGGACCCATTATACTTCCACCAGTGCTTTCCACTCTGTGCAGGGAATGGCACCCAAAGCTGGAAGATCAGTAGATGTTGGGCTGTGGCTCTGGAGTTTGTTCTGTGTCTTCTTGGCATTCTGTGGCCAGCCTNTTTTTTATTTTTGTCAAACCTCTGGGGTTTTTTGGAATAAAAAAAAAAAAAAAAAAAAGGTAATTTCTCAGTTGAAAATTGCTGTGCAACGGTGAGGTCCAGAATCTGTCATTGGTCCCAGTCTCTTTAGGGACCCATTATACTTCCACCAGTGCTTTCCACTCTGTGCAGGGAATGGCACCCAAAGCTGGAAGATCAGTAGATGTTGGGCTGTGGCTCTGGAGTTTGTTCTGTGTCTTCTTGGCATTCTGTGGCCAGCCTCTGTGAGGAGGGTTTTCCAAAGGAAGTACAGACCAGCAGTTTTCCTCTTTCAGTGTCAGTGGAGATTTGGCCATTGCTAACCCTGGTAAATTTGACCTACAGTGCTTGCTGCTCTTGGGTGATGCTTTATAAAGTGTTCAGAAACTGGAGCCTGCAGAACACCTGATCCCCAATGCTAATTAAAGAGACAAAACTTAAATTTAATTTTCTAGCCTTATGTTTCGAGTCAAACCCAGCATTTTATTATCATTTCAGCTTAATCTGTCAGTCATTTGTAAAGCATTTTCCTTATAAAGCAACATCTGCATGTTGTATTCTTTACATGTCCAAGAAGTTCAGAGTCTTTTAGTACTTTGAGTCGAGTGGGAATCCCTGGGGTATAGTTTGGCACACACCTCTGCAAACATACCTTTTAGTCATTTACTGCTGGGTTAAAACCTAAATGGATGGTCGAGGATTTAAGCAGCTGGATTTCAACATCTATTTGCCACATGCCAGCTGCAAGCAAAGCAAGAAATTATTATACTTAGCCATGATTTACATATTTGACCTTTGAACTTCAGAGGATATAGCTGACATTGTCAGAGTCAAATGCTGTATGTGGAAAATGAAACTTGTCTTGTTAGACTGTCCGATCTTTATAAATTAATGTCTGGTTTGAAAGTGTCTTTAAATGACAAAAGTGTTTTGTTTTTATCAGGATTTATCTGTCTGATCTAATTAAAGTAGACATAGCTTACAAAGACTGCAGAATAAAAAGCATGCTTGAAGAAAGGCAGAGGTGTGTAGCATTAGCACCATAAAATTGAATTTGTGGTACTTTTTTCAGTTAATTCCTATTGATTAATCCATATGCAGGAGAGTGCAGGATCTGACCTGAACTTTCAGCTCAGATGAAATCGTTACTACTGATATCAGAATTTGTAAACAAGCTGTAAACTATAATGAGTGATGTTAATTAGGAAGAAATTCTTCCCTGAGAGGGTGGTGAGACAGTAACAGTGTGATGTGCTTGTGGCAGTGATGCTCAGAGGTGAGAGATAGATCTTTATTATCTCTCACTCTTCTTATATTCCTCCCCTGGTAATTCTTCAGTTGCTGATAAGTTGGTGACTCAAGATAGACAACAGAAGCCTGGGCAGCCTCTGGTACCTCAGCTGTCTCTGTATGGTGGTGGGGTTTGTTTCTGGCCTGCTGGAACATATTTTTCTTCCTGGCCTCTGTGAGCCCTGCTGGTCCCATGACATGGGATGAATCTGCACCCACAAAAATTTTGTTAAAATCAGTGGGAGTAGGGTGAAGAACTGGAAATAATCTGAGGACTCAAAAGTGTTGTCTGAGATCCACATTTCCCCAGGGGGTACAAAGAATTCAGGCTGGAAGATTTGGTTCTATCTGCTTCTGACACTTCTTGCCTGTTACTGTCTGGGTCTATGCTGTGCTGAGGTTTGATTTGGCCAAGTGCCTCTCTGGGGTTTGGGACTCTCATCCTGTTTGTTTCCCTGGCTGGATTTTGATTAGTTCAATAGTTCTATGAGTTTATTCTGACAGGATTCACAGGAAGAGACAGTAGCTTTGTTTCAGGAGACTTCATTTCCAGCTTTGTCTAATTTGCAAACTTCACTCATCATGAAGGCAATGTTAAAAAGGGAGCATTAGCACTGGGAGTGATGAGTCACACAAGGTGTCTGTTCTCCAGTGCACTGGCCATGAACAGTAGGGAAATTATTGAATTAAGGTAATGTATCTTTGAACTTCTGTAGTTTTGATTAAGAAGCTTCATCTTCAAATTCTGAGCCCAGAGCAGCTGTGTCATTGCTCATTAGTCTGTCCTAAAAGAGTAAAACGTCTTTTCAAAAAAGACTATTAGAGGAAAGCTATGGAGTGCAGAAGTGACTTGAGCTAAAGTGGTTATTGTCAGCCACATAAAGTTTGCATAGCATCTGTATTTATTGGAAAAATCTTTTCCACACTGCAATGAACTCAGACCAAATCTCCAGGCAATTCCCTGGTGTCAATTAGAAAGCCCAGTTCTCTCTCCCATCAATATTCAGCCAATTCCATTGGATTTGAATTCTTGAATCCAGATTCTGGGCTGAATGTGATCAGCATCATCCCATGACAGGAGAGTTTGATAGGGAGGGAAATGTGGCTGTGTTTGGTGACAATGTGAGGGTGCACATGCTTCCAAAGTGCCTGAGAAAACCAAGAAGAATGTCACCAACAGCGTGGTGAAGTGGAGTTTCATTGCTTACTACCAGGAGCTATGCTTGACAAACACACCTTTCCAGAGCAAGGATATGGCAGCCTTAAGAAATGAGTCTCCTTACTTTCCTAAGGACCATGACAAAGGAGTTCCACAGCCTGGGCTCAGTGTTGTACCTTTAGTCTCCACCTCATCCATTCTGGATATGTGTTTTTGTGTTTGTCCCCTCCCCATTGTATACATCACAACCCCTGAACCTTCAGGGAACTCCCCAGGAATGCCCCTGTTGCAGGTAAATTCTTCCTGCCAGTCAGTCTTTGAGAGATGTGTCTTCAGCAGTTATTAATCTTTGCAACATGTAACTTGCAGTCACAGTAGAGTAGGACTCTGGAATCAATATTTGTAGTAGTTAGACTGGGACAGATATCAGACAAGCTGATCTGGTCTATCTTTTATTTTAATTTTTTTTTTTTTTAAATTTTAACATGTTTTATTTTAAATTTTGCTATTCTTTGCCATTGGGTCAGGATGAATTTTGTTGGAACCTGTTATTTTCTTGACATTGGAGAGTCTTTGCTTCCTTTTTTGCTTTTATATTTTTCCTTCTGATTTCTACTTGTGAAGCATTTTGCTCAAAGTTTAAGGTTTGAGAAACTAGCTTTTCTGAGGTACCCTGTATATAAACATATAAAAGAGGAATTTTAGTGAATGTGTTCAAACTATAGTTTTTGTCCATATAGTACCAAATCAGGTTTTTGTCCATATAATATCAAATCAGGTTATTCAGATCAGGTTCTGAACTGAACCTGCAGTTCTGCTATGGATTTATCTTTATTGGAATTACCTTTAGGTTTTGGGTGCAATATCTGTATGTTAGAGATGTGCACTACCAAATTTTAGAAGCTTCAGCTCTTCTAGTGTCTGTAGGACCTTCATTAGTGCTCCTCTGGCTTGAATCCATCATAGCTACAGGCCTTTTTCAGCAGAAGAGTGTTATCTCTCCAGGATAGATGTGCCTCAAGCAAACTGTGGATTAGCGTTTTTTGTTACTGTTAAGCTTCACCCTTGGACTTCATTTTCCAAGTCTGATGGAAAAGGAAGAGAAGAATGGTGTCTGACAGATTCCTTATAACAGCCGTGCTGCTGAGGCAGTGTCTCTGCTGAAACAGCTGGGATTTTGCTGCAGTCAGCACAGAGATTTTCCACAGCATTTCAGATCTGCAGGGCTGGATTTTACAGGTGTGCTCACTGGGCTGTTCTGCCATTCCTAACACAGGTACCCCCACAAGCTGCAAGAAGTGTTTATCTCCTCTGAAGAGGGCTCATTCCCCCGAGTACTGAGTGTGGTGTGATTTACTGCCACAGCAGCCTCAAGAAATCCTCTTTCCTGACTACATTCTTCTCCCCCTAATGCTCATTCAGCCAGTGCCAGCTCGTCTTGTGTTAAGCCCAGGAAGCAAAATGAGCAGAAAGTCTTTTAAGGCAGAAGTGGCTTTGTGTGCCCGAGACCTTCAGAGGGGACTGGTGTCCCATTGTTAGCAGGGAGAGCCCACATTTATCTCATTCCTGCCCAGGAACACATTTCCTGATGGCTGCATTTTGCTCCCTGTGCTTGCACTTGGCACTGTTTCTATCAGAGCCTTTCAAGGAGCTTTACTTGCTGCCTTTGATTTTCATTTACAGATCAGCCATGCCCTCTCAAGGTTAAACCTGCTTTGTCTGTCCCTTTACAAACCAACTCTCTGCATTCTTTCAAAATGTAGAAAATGACAGAAAGTCACACTCCAAGACAAACATGCAGCAGCTGTGGGGATGGATTAAACAATCTTAATGCACTTGTTTGAAATGCTGTTTTCAGGACATAAAGGTTATCTTTTTTTCAAAAATACCAGCAAAGAGTAAACAATCTATTGACATTTTCTGATGTTAATTTGTATAGGGGAAAGTGATTCTAGTGCTATTTTTTTTCCTGTGAGTTCATCAAATTACATCTAACATTTATAGCTATGTATCCTACCTGATAGTTAGATAGCTCTGTTCTAAACTGAACCCTAACCTCTCTTGGGTGTCACCTGCTGTGAACTTGGCCAACCATCCCACACCACCTGGAGTCCTCACCCATTTCTTCTTCTGTCTTACTTTTGAACTAACACCCACCTTTCCAAACCCCTCCTGTGTGCAGTGCATTAAATATCTCCTGTCCAGTCACTGACTTTTCTTGCCTGAATGGTCACCAGGTTCTTTTGGCCTGCCACAGCCTGTCACAATGGTCTGTGCAGTGCTTACTGTGTGCAGCCACTCACCATTGGTATTTCCCTTGGTCTGTCCTGTTAAATAGCTCATCTCAGCTCCTTTCTCATGATCAACCCAATTTGAAATCCTACTGGTGCATTTATTGATTAACTTAAATGAGATAAACTCACAGAACAGTAAGACAGCAAAAACTCTGCATGGGAACAAGCCAGCACTCAGGCTTTTCACACAATGCAAATCCTTCAGGAATTGGTGCTTGTCCCACAAACAGACAGGATTTTCTAGAGACAGAATAAGTGAGAGTTTGCAATTTGTCTTTTGTTTCACTCTAAGAGGCCATTCAGTACAAATGGAGATGAGAGAATAGGATCTTACTTAGCTGAAGTCACTGAAAACAAGCTGAATTACACAAAAACTCCAGCACCTGGTTTTTTAATCCACAGAAGAAGAGGGATCTGTCAAAGCCGGTTCATCTGCCATCTGGCACGTATTTCCTGTACCTGCCTCCAATCTTGGGCTGATTTTTGCTGGTACATTTCCAGAATCAAATAAAGGGGACTTAAGTTCAATATTTTCACATTAACATGCTTTTCTCATAAGTCAGGAACTTTTAAACTGTATTTTTTTGAAAAATCTTTAAAAGTTTATTTGCTAGCTTTATTTTTGGTCAGTGAAAATTACAGAAAAGTAGTTTTAGGGTTATTTTAGTGGAAAGTGATCGTGACAGGACTTGGGCTGATCCTCTTGACTTCTTGTGATCTCATTTGTCTTTGAATTTCCTGCTTTCCCCTTTTGGTTTCGATAGGGTAAAAAGGTGGCTGGGACATTGTCTGGTATCTGATGGAGACATTTGCAACACCTCCATTCAACATTTCTCCTCCAAAATCTCACCTGATCACCCTTCACTTGAATGTGGAGTCATTTACTGCCAGCGAGACTGGGAACAATAAAGAGGGAGAATACTGGGATAGATTTTAAACAACCCCTCCCTCCTAACTTTTCAATTTTTTTTTTAAAATTAAATATTCTGTTCCTTCTTTTTTTATTCTTTTGGTGTCTGTTAAGTGAATTAATTATTTGAAGCAGCTGTTTCCCATGACATGATGGCAATATGGCAACAGCACTAAATGCCTGCTGCTTTTCTGTTTTTCAGACAATTCCTTCCCTCTTTCACTTGTTCCAATCACTGTTTCCTAATTTAGGCAGAAAATTGAGCCATGGGTCATTTACCCTCAAAAAAGGAGAGCACCATTGTGGTGTACCTTGTTTGCTCCTGAATGGTAAATATCTCTTTTCCTCAATGGCAGTTTGTGTTTTCCATAGCTCATACTACAGAAAGCCTGAATGCAATCCATCACAAGTATGTATGAGATATTTGGAAGGTAAATGAACAAGCTCATAGTAATCACTGCTTCATATCTGATAAAATGCATGTTCTGGACATCAACAGATGCTGTTTTTCTTGGTTGTTGTGGTTTTTTTCCTCCACTCTTTTTTTTTTTTTTATTATTATTTTTACTTTGTTTTTTCCTCTAAGATATTGTAGCATGGATTTTTTTTTAATCAAGGTTTCCCCTGTCCTGTTTTCTGTCCTCATGGCTGGGTTGTATTGCTGTGGCTGCCTCTGACAGCATCATCCTGAGGGGTCCATAATCCCTGACACTTGGCCTGTCTTTTCTGGATTGTTCTGGGTCCTGGAGCTGGGAAGTCACTGTCCATCCATGGTGGAAAGGAAGGGAGGTGACCTTCTCCAGGCCGCTGTGGGAGCTTATGGCTCTACTTCTCTCTCCCACTCACCTTTTATGAACTCACTGACCAGCAAGTTTTTCACAGAATCAAGTTCCTCAGCTGCTCCCTGTCCTGTGGACAGCTGAAAATTGGGTTTGCACAGTGAAGGCAGAGGACAATGATTTCTAAATTTCCTTTCACAGTGGAACTTATCTGTGTTTCAGCTGCCTGGCTTGCCAAGAGGAGAACTCTTTCTTTCCTTGCAAGCTCTCACCTCCCCCCCAGTCCCTTGCCCTTGCTTGTACAGGGAAATTGAGTGAAAAGGATCTTCTGCAGTTGACAAAAATCCAGGCAATTTTTTGTACAAATATCTGAGAAGTCTCCTTGAGGATGTTTACTTAGGGCTTGTTAATTATAGGGGTAATGATAATTTCAGAGCCAGCTTCCAATTCCCTCACAAAGGTGTTGATATTCCATTATGGAAAAGAAGATCCATTTTGCCCCAGTGCATGTCATAATTTCACTCACCGACATACTCCTTTTTTCATCAGGTTATGAAACAACAACCTGCAATAACAATAATTCCCTTGAAGCTAATCACTGCTGGAAAGGGGAGCCTTGCTTTACAGTCAATGGTTTTGATGCCTTGGGTGGTTCAAGTAAGGATCTGCCTTGATTGACAAGACCCTTTCTATAAATTTGAGCAATTAGACATCCCAGTAGCAGGTGCTGGGGAGATCTACTGGTCACAGAGCTGACAGAGATTGCAGTGCAGGTCTCCTGCTGCTCACTCTGACAACCTGAAACACCATCTGCAATTTAAAACTGCAAAAGGAATTCTGACTCCAACGAGTTAGGTGAGTGCATGTCCATGTTTGCTCCCTGTCATGGCTCTGGCTCATGAATAAAGCAGCAGGATTTGCTAAAGTGGCAAAGGATAAATGTTTCATTTGTTCTAAAGTTTGTCTATTTTGCTATACATATATTTTTTAAAAAATAAGGAATTTTAGCATTTTTTTACCCTGTTGAAGGTTATATATAATCATACTCTCTTTAATCACATGTAAGACCCTAGTGTATATATGGTGACATATATGATGCAAACATCATGTGCCAATCTAAAGCTCTGATTTAGCACATTTAAATAATTTTGTTTAAGAGGAGCCTAAAGACTCAAGCATCAGCTTGGCAAATGGCAGTCCCAGCTCACTTATTTTTGGTCTGTCCAGCTGAGGACAGACCCCAGCACACACCAGTCTGTGCCCCATGCAGTAGCTGACTTTCTCAAAATTCAGTGTCAAATCTGGGGTTTCTAAGATAGATGTATTTAAATGCAGTGATAGTATGTGAATTGTAAAATGGACCTCATGGCTTAGAGCTACTTCCCAGCTCTCTTTCTTTGACAGAGGAGCTATTTCAGAGAAGTGGCTTGCTTTCTTTGCTGAGACAGAAGGTCAACAGATATCGGAGGTCTTGGTGGATGCTGGGCTGCTCAGGTGTGAGGAGTTCAGGGTTCCTCTGCCCTGAACTCTGTCCTTGGCCATGTCCCCCCTGTGTGCCCAGCTCTGATCACTAGCCTGGGCTGGGTCTGAAGGGACAGCCAGCCCCTCTGGCTGCAGCCCTGGGAGAGGAACGGCACCAGCCCAGTGCACTGGGTGCTAGTACTGGCAACTCCAGTAATACTTCTGGGAGATTCTGAGATTATAGCAGAAATTCAGGGATGCTTGGCTCCCAGCTGTGCAGCTCTTGGCTTTGCGTGAGCTCAGGACAGCCCAAGCAGGGTGGTAGAAAGGCACATGCTGCAAAATATATCTGCAGTGTGGAGATTTCAGTGGGGCTGAAGCATAGGCTGGTGACTTTATGTCTTCCAGGCAAACTCCCACTGCTCTGCAGGGAAAGCCTTCCCACTGCTGCATTCCGTGACAGACCTTTCTACTGAGATTTTCCACTTCTGGGAGAAGTGACCCCTCATTCCTCCCCCTGCCCCTCTTCTCCTGGCTGAGTGAGGATGAGCTTTGAAGGGAGGACGGGTTACCCCCGCTTCAGCTGAGCCATCCACTTGCACTTCTTTCCTGCTGGGCTGTGCTGGCTCTCCCAACCCTCCCCTCCTCTCCCCTGTGCCCTCAGCATGCAGCTCCGGTGCCTGATCCCGGGGGCTCTCCTTGTCCTGCTGCTGCCCGGCCGCGGCGCCGCCACCAAGGCCTCGGCCCTGGACCTGCGGACGTTCGTGGGCTGCGCCGTGAGGGAGTTCACCTTCCTGGCCAGGAAACCCGGCTGCCGAGCGCTCAGGGTCACCACGGACGCCTGCTGGGGACGCTGCGAGACCTGGGAGGTGAGGCTGTGGCCCCGGGACACCCCTGGCTGGTGCTTGCCCCCCAGAAATGCCCTCTGAAGACACCCACCCACAGCGCCCATGGCGCCCTGGCTGCGCGGGCAGCGTTTGTTGTCGGATGTCCCCTCCCTCCTGCCACTGCCCCACACGGGAATGGAAGCCGTGTGATGATATTAATGAAGCACTTATGTAATGCTCTTACCACGCACTCTGAAAGCCTCTTACAGCTTGAACACTTAAGGAGAGGGGGACTTTATTGCTTCACTCGAAAAAAAGTATTCCTTGGAGATTAAGATGGAGCTCCCGATTAATGGGTAATATATTTTGTTCCAAAAAGCAGATCCCAAAGATAATGTCTGTTTCTAATTTGGTCCCGTTTTAAGTCACAGCCCTGTATAAATATGAAGTACTTAAATTTTAGGGGTATACAGAGGGAGAAAGAAAGAGCATAAGAGCATCCACACATATGTCAGAGACCAAGTTTCTGACTGTTTGCTGTTCAGCAACGAGAGAGCTCAAGGGGCCAATCCCAGTTTCATTTATTCAGAAAACATTGAGTGACTCAGAGGGATTTTGTCCACACGAAGACAAGGACTCGACATTAGTGACCAGAGGAGGAGCAGGGTCTGTTTGCCAGCCCTGACTCCCCTTCTTCGTGACTTGGTGGGATGAGGGGAAAGGCCACCAGTGGCCAAATTCCATGCTGGGATGGAATCTCTCCACCCCTGCTTCCCCCTACTCCCAAGCTCAGACCTTGCAGCCTCTCCTGCTGTAGTGCAGAACCCCCAGCTGGATGCACCTGGTTGTGGCTTCAACAGCTTCCAGAAGGCCCCGTGGTGTGTTTGGATGGGCCTTTGTAAGAGGGAGAGTTTCTGCACATCTTCTTGCTGAAATGTTGTATTTGTTCTCTCTTAGTTCCCAGGGAGGGCTCTTTGCACAGCACAGAGGCAAAGAAAGAAATTAAAATGTCTCCTGGCTGGGAGACATTAGGCAGTGGGCTCCCATTCCCGTGTGTGCTACTCATACCTGGAGTCTTTGGAAAATGGGTGCCCCTGTTAAGGAGAAACTGATTTTTCAGCAATGCCACTGTGATACTACATGGCAGGATGGGTTTCAAGGCTTTCTCCCATCATCTTCTGATGGCTGAGGTCTCTGGCCAAGCTGATGTTCTCCAGAGGAATTGCAGACTTCTATGCTGGCTGCTGTGCTGAGAGCTTTCCCCACAGTGCACAGCCATTGGGATTTGTGGGAAGTGCAGCCTGACAGGGAAGACTGGCCTGGCTGAGAAAAAACTCCAGCCTTTGGCACCTGGATGCACCCCTGCTCTTCAGCAGCTTGTGCACATGAAGGGTTTCTCTGGAAAGAATGTGTTTAATGGAAAATCAATGCTCTTGGAAGAAAGCAGCTGCTTTTGGCAGCATTTGGTCAAAACACTCATACTCTGCTAAAAGCCAGCTTTTGGCATAATCTTTTTTTCTTCCTTCAAGCAGGTTTTAATTGGAGCTTTATGCTTTAAGCAAACTGAAACACATGCATGTACCCACTCCCCTCCATGGCAGGGCTCCAAGAGGCAAGCGTTGAAGGATGTAGCCTAAAATTTATTTCCACGTCCCCTTCCACCTGATCCAGTAGCTCCTCTATTCACACAAAATCCCCTTGAGGAAACTGGGGCTCCAGATGTTTGTCTTGCATCTTGCCTGAGGCCAGCTTTTCTCCCCTGCAGAAACCAATCCTGGAGCCTCCTTACATCGAGTCCCACCACCGGATCTGCACCTACAACGAGACCAGGATGGTGACGGTGAAGCTGCCCAGGTGTGCCCCTGACGTGGACCCCTTCTACACCTACCCGGTGGCCATCCGCTGTGACTGTGACATCTGCTCCACTGCCACCACCGAGTGTGAGACCTACTGACCTCCCGGCCCAGCCTGGGCAAGGAGGGCACCAATTCTCCCCCAGCTTCATGCCCTTGGTACCTCCAGCATTCTGGAGGGTGTAAATCAGCCCAGAATTTGATCTCTCCCTCTAATGCTCCTGCTCACTGACTTTTCTGGGCAGATGAGGTTTAATCCCCTCTCCTCATGCTGCTCAAAGCATTATTGCTGTAGAAACCCACAGCCTTACAATAGCAAATCCTGTGGTAAAAAGAAATGTTGCAGTTTCCCTTCCTCCTCATGAGCTTTTAACTCTGTGTGACCCTTCTCCTTGCACAAAATGGACTGAACAGCCACTGGGGTGTGGAAACACCCCACAAAGGCATTGCCTCCTCCCCAACAGCCTGATTCATCTGGGGTTTAGCTTCTTCCCAGTAACATAAATGCAGTTACCAACACTTCCACCACCTCCCCCTCCCAGCCCCATTAGTTAATCTTACCCTGCAGTCATTCAGGAATAACAGTCAAAGAAAAAGGTCTCAAGGCCAATGAAATGGAAATAAGTATTCAGATCACTACCTTGAAATTTGGGAGAATGCATACTCAGCCCTGACTCAGCCAAGGACTTAAGCTCATGATTAAATGTTTTGCTTAATATCAGTGGACTTTTACAGTTAAGCATGTATTTCAGTGCTTTGCTTTATTGGAGCTATTTTGTTAAAAAAAAAAAAAAAAAAAAAAAAAATTACCTCACAAGGGACCATTCCTGAAAAAAAGAAAAGAGAGAGCTACACATTATGTGCAGAACCATCTGCTTTTGTCCAGGGATTGGAGGGGAAATGGCTTCATGTGGAATCAGTGAGACTCTGCAGAGCCCAAAGCATCTCTCCTGACAATTTCCAGAGTCTGAGGGACCAAGCCAAAATGCAACAATCATGGTTTGGTTTCAGCAAGCCCCTGGCTGAGGTGGTGGGAAAGAGAGGGCTAAGGAAAGGTGTTCCCACAGCTCCTTGAGCTGCTCAGCTCTGTGGAGACCTGCTCCTCTGAGGGTGCACACAGAGCTGGGGGACAGCCAGATGTGCTTGCAGGAAAGCTGTGGAGTGTCCAGTAATGGTGGGTGAGACAAGTCCAGCACAGGAAAGAGAGCAGACTTCCACAGGACACTTCACACCTCCTCACACCACTCTTTACAAACTAGGGGGACACTTGGGAGCTGTCACAAGAGCCCCCTGTGACCACAGCCACACAAGTGCCTTTGTTCCCTGGTTCCCACCTGCAGGAGGACACACTCACGTTCATCCCTCATTTCTCCCCTGAGCAAAATGGGAAATTAAGTGAACAAAGGAAGATTTGCCAAGTGGGAGAGGCCCAAAGGAGCTCACAAAACAAAGACACCTTCTCAGATAGCCATTAGGAGAGAATTGCTGCTCAGGGTAATACCTGCACCTGTCTCCCCCCACTCAGTGCCTTGTCTCCTGGATGCAGTCACCTTCATTTACAGGGATGCATGCTTGAAACTCCCCCAGGTGTCCTGTCCACACTGAGACAGATTTATTTTAACCTGTAATCTATTATATCTATTGATATAATTTTTTTTTTATCTGTAAAAGCTGTACTATGACTGAGTAGGAAGATCACCCTACCCTCTGTAATTCTCAATAGAGACTGCTCTGTCTAACAGCAGCAGAAGCAATTTTTTTTTGCTGATGGAGAGTTTACCTACCCTTTAAAAAGTCCTCATGTTTTGTTTCAAATTGCACCTCACAATCCCTCTGATATTGTCAATTGGCATTACAGTTATTAGGGGAAACCTGCAAATTGTTTTGTGTCCTTAATAAACCTCAAAACTGTAGTATGAAAGCAATTTCAGGCAATGTGTCCCTCCTTTTCTGTGTGTAGAGATTTCTCACGTAGAATATCTATAAGCTCCTACAAACTCTTTACCAGAGCTGTGAACACCTGCAAAACATCTCCTTGGTGTGAAGTCATTTCCTTCACTGAATTTCTCTGGTAGAGTCTGGCTGTGCTGCAGTCTCAGGATTAGAGGCAGGGTTAGAAAGTGGCAAACTTCCTTCCTTTGCAGCCAGCAGGAAATCAGGGCTGTACCCAGACACAGTGAGACAGTAGAAACCTCAGCAAGTGATCAGAACAAAACACTGCAGGGTGGGAAAAGGGTTTTGACTGATGCAGCCAGCCTGGGAAACAGAAGGGAGAGATGGGAAGGATGTACTGGCTGAAACCAAGTCAGCAAAATGCCACTTTGAGATGATCTTTCAAGGAGGAGGCAAAAGAGATGCTGTGGATCTGCCCTGAGTGACAGAAGTCAAATCAACACCAGATTGCAAATGTGGAATGTTCTCCTCAGAAGTTATTACACTAGTAGGTCTTAACTCTGTTAAATTCACACCAATTTTCATTCTTAAAATCACAGAATAGTTTGAGTTGTTTCTAGTCCAACCTTCCTGCAAAGAGCAGGAATATCCTCCACTAGACCAGATCCCTCAGAGCCCTGTCCAACCTCATCTAGAATGTTTCCAGGGATGGGGCATCCACCACCGCTCTAGCCAGTGTTTCACCATCCTCACTGTAAAAAATTTGTATAAATCAACAATCTTTTTGTTAAAAACCATTACTCCTTGTCCTGTCACAACTTGTGACCAGGTCTTTTAGTTTCCACATCCTTAATGCTGCAGCTGGGGTGGTACATCCTGCCCAGAATTTGTAGGCAGTCAACACAGCCCACATACTTCAGAGCATGAGAAGGTTCTTCTCAGGCAAATGTCACCTCCTTGGGAGCATTTTAATGCTCTTTAAAGCCATAGATTTAGATGTTACCACCCAACCTGTCCAAAGCAGATGAACAGCTTGTCTGTCTTTGGTATGTGTTTGCAAGGAGTGTTTGTCACAAGGGCCGTGACACCTCAGGTATTCTCTCTCCCACAAAAAGCAGTGGATTTTTTTGTGCCTCAATTTCCCTTTTGGACATTGGGAATGATGCTGCAGATGATTTTTTCCTCTCTGCAGTGTGTTCTGCACTGTACAGGCTGTAAGGCCCCTCGTGCCCAGTCACATCTGTATCCTGCAGGGCCCTCAGTGCCTCAGGTTTATTGTAGCTCATGGAACCTGAGCAGCAATGGTCACTGCCATGCAGTGCTTTGGTTTGCCAAAATGCCCTCCTGTTCCATGACAGCCACAGCACTCCACTGGCCCTGGAAGCTCAGCTCCCCTGCAGCTGGTGTGCCCAGCCCAGATGACCGTGACAGAAATCAGTATATTTACCCCACCACAGAGCTGAGTTGCCATGAGAAGGAGGGCAGGATGTCTCCCTGGGTGGGTGTTCCCTGCACTGACTGGATTTCTCTTTGGGAGATGGGACAGGCAGCTGCCTCCTGCTCTCATTGTACCCACATGAAAACACTGGAACCAGCACCCAGACTCAGAGCAAAGCCTGTCTCGCCCAACATCCTGCCTGGGAGTGTAGCCAGCTGTGGGTATTCAGGGAAATGTGGAAGCATCAGGGCTGCATGGCTCCATCCTTCCCTTGGCTACTTCCACCCACCCTTATCTTGTTGCAATTTAGGAATTTTCTGCTCTGGGGGATTCCTTTGCCACATTGCTGTTAATCCCAGACATGTGGGTCCTCTATGCCACTTCTTCCCAGATAAAATCAGACCGTGGAAATGCTGGTGAGTAATATCACCTTCCTCTGGGGAAGATGAATAAAATATATTCCAGGCTATATGCTGTGCCCTCTTGGATTGTCCTGGCTCCTCTGAGGATGTATCCATTTATAGCAGCCAGGGATTTGGGCTGCAGTGCCTTTTTATTAGGAATAAACCTTGATATGCTTGTCTTTTCTCTGCAAGTGCTGCAGGCAGGGCTAGTTAAACCTGCTGAGGCTCACAAGCTGCAGGAACATGAAAAGAACCTTCCTCTGGTGAAACTTGCTTTGGTCCAACCAAGATGAGGGGTGTTGTTCAGGAATGGTGGGATTTCTAGGCTTAACTTGAAGACCAGACCAGCTGGTCAATGAGATGGCTTCTGGTCTTGAAATTAATTCTAATGAACAGAAAGGCACTTTTTTTTTTTTTTTGGTAATTAATTTTTTTTTTTTTTAAATAAAACAAGATCCACATCTCTGCACTGAATCCCTGGAAGACTGAAGCCAATCATATTCTTGTCTCCAGACCAGCAGAGCTGTCTTTCCTCATGTAAATTCTTCATCACTGTAAGCCTTTCACTTCCCCTCCTGACTCTACCTGCCCTGGCTGCTACACAGCTCATCATCTTCCTTGCCACTATGTTGGTAGATGTTTTTCCTGCCTGAAAAGTCCTGCAAGGTGCATGTGATTAGCATCTGGGAAAATAAACACAACAGCACACTTCCCCAAAAGGATGCTGTCAAAATACTTTGAAATACATTTATTTTGTTAAAATAAACTATGTACAATAAATGATATTAATGTGCATTACAATATACAGTAATTACATGTTTAAAAGACGATAAACAAAAGAGTACAGAATTATGTGCTGTAAATAGGAAATTAATAGTGTTTACATGATTTTTAAACTATGCAGAACGCATTTGCTTGAAAACTGAATTTCCTTGGTTTGAAATTGTTTTGCTTTGAATTCTGAAGATTTGGTTAATCTTTGGAAAAAAATCATACCACTCAAAAGTCAGACATACTGTTTTAGTGCCCATCCTTTGGTTTCACCAGCCCTATATTCCGGCAATATTGCACACAGCAAACTTTTAAGAGAGAAAAATTCAGTTGCTCACATCAAATAAGTGACTCTTTTCCTGACTGGCTAAAACCTAACTGGTGATGAGTTAGGTCCTTATTTGTGTTGAGGTCATGACATCTGCTTCACAAACTCAATCAGAATAACTTGTTGAACTGTTAGTTTTAAGCCTTTTTTAAGGAATAATTTTAAGTATTACTATTAAGTAAGCACAAAAAGAAAGGAATGAAACGTCCTTGTCTTTGTGTTCTTGGGGGAGCAGAAAATCTCTGTGCAGTGAAATATTTGTATAAGTGCATCAGCATCATGACACATTAAACTGGGATCAGTTGTCCTCACACTCCATCTCCCTGCTCCTCTCTGCAGCCTTCTTTGAAGTCCTCCCAGTCTCGAGGTGCTGCTGAGCCCCAGGTGTGACTCCACAGAGGCACCTCCCAGCCCATTCACCAGCCTCAATCCGTATTTTTTGGGGCATCAGGGCCACCACACCATGTCTTCCTCTGCAGCATTTCCCACCTGGCACCCTGGGCTTGGGTCGCTTCTGCTCACGAGTGAAGAAGACTTTGCCAGTGTCTTTCCCCTCTCACATAACTTTTTGTTATTGCTTATTAGTGAATTAATATTTACAAGCTTGAGAAGAGTTTGGGCTCATTTGCTCCATGCTGACAGGGCAGTTCAGTGCCTGCCAGGTCTGTGATGCAGTTAGAGTAGCTGCCTACTTAGGAGAAAAATACTGAGAGAGACGACATGACAGCCACACCCTGGATATGATTTACTCCCAAACTACTTTGACAGACATCAGACAAATTTTTCTGCATGTTATCAATACTAACAAATGTTGTGTTGGAAGATCTGGAAACTGTAGACTGGTGACAACTGTTTACTCTGAATTCATTAACCTCCAATCAAAGTCAAAATTCAGCAGAGATGGTATCAGTGAGAGCTCAAACTGATCTTCACCAAAACCAAATCAAACCTGGTGTTCTGAATGGCATGAGATGAATAAGTGAAAGCAATGATAACCATGGTTTTCTTTAAGCAAAGACAACCATGTGTCTTGAATATTACACTGTTAATATAATGTAACTTTCATCTTCAGCTCAGTAGTGGTTGAACTGAGGCGTTTCAGACCCAGCCTCCAAAGGTGAGACCAGCAAAGTCTTTGGATGCCCCAACTCCTTTCAGGAATCCTTAACCAGCAGCCAGAAGGTATAAAGGATTCTTGGACCTGGCTCAGTGTATCTGTGTGCTCAAAGCTTGATCAGCCAAAATGAAAGGTCAGAAAAGGAGGAAACATAAAGACTCTCAAACATTTCTCACATTAGTCATGTGGAAAACCCCATTGAAATTTTCCATTGCCTTCATGAGAATTGAAATTAAGCCAACATAGAGCATCTTTGAAAATCCCACCCTACCATTATAGTTAGAAGCAGCCAAACACTGCTTTATGGTCTTTACAATCTGAAAAGGGATGGGAATCCATATTTTCAAAGTTGAAGAGATTTTTCACCACTGACAGCAAATCAAATGTTTTTTGCTTGTTGCTCTGGGTTTCTGAACTCATTTTCCTCTTACAATGAGCTTCTGGTTCTTTTTGCTGTTATGGTGTGGAACTGGCTCCTGAAACTGCCCAAGAGAACAGATTTTTGTTCCCATGTTTCTGAAAGCTTTAACTGAAACAAAGAAAAGATAATTTGAAGATTTTTGTTGTTGTTATTGTTCTAGTTATGGGCATCCCCTTAACATCTTAAAATTGAATTTAAAGTTTAGGATCAAACTGACTAATTGTGGCTCTGGGCCCTGACTTTGCAGCTCTCCCCCGAAGCAGAAGTGATTCTGTTGCATTCATGACTTGGTGATTTTATCCTGACTTTTGGATGCAAAAATATTTCTATTCCTGTTTTGTTTTGATAGGTGAAGACAGCTGAGATCACAAGCCACTACTGAAATCAGTGGGAGGCTTTTTCCTGCTTTCAGATGGTCTTTATTCACGAGGAGGAAAATAAACATTCATAGTGGAAATTTGTCTTCATTTTTGCAAAGAGCTCAAATGTGACTAGAAGTTATCTGACGTAGGTCACTCCATGCTCACCTCCTGTCACAGCAGATGCTCCTCCAGTCCTATAGAGTTGTGAACCAACAAAATGTTCTGTTATTTCCAGATTTTCCTTTTTTAATGTAGGATAAAACAACATTACAGGTCCTCCTCAGGGAAAAAGAAAATACATGTGCAGCCACATTCCTACATTCTCCCTCTTTGTTTAACAAATGGTCCCTGGGCCAACAGTGAGCGTATGGATTGCTTTGTTGGGGAAGACAAATGTGCTTTTAGACAATCCTGGCCTGAGACAGATTGATGCCACTGCAAATTATTTTTAATCCAGGTGAGGTTTCCGTGTGGTGAGTCAAGAGGTATTTGCTGTGTCACTTGGGGAAAAAAGGTACAGGAAAAGGTCACGGGCTCTAAGCAAGGTATAAAAGCAGATGGGCATTTTTCATATATGAATTAAAGGGAGAGACAGGTTGCCCAAGGAAGTGATTGGGTCACCATTCCTGAAGGGATTCAAAAGAACACAGGCCACCACCACTAGAGCAGCTGGCAGAGGTTTTCTGGTAATTAAACTGCAAGGACAGATCACCAATCAGCCTCCCTCATGACCTGAGTAGTGCCAGTGGGATTGAATGAGACATGAGCAACTTGGAAACAGTTCCTTGTGAAGAGAGATTCTCTTCAGTATGAGGAGGACTGCCAAAATCTGTCCCTTTAACAAAAGTATTTGGAATAACTTTATTTCATATTAAGATGCAGTGCTGTATTTAATTCTGTGTCTATTTTGAATGCTTTGAGTGGTTCAAAAGAGAAGGAAGGTGACAAATATCAATGTCAGCTGAAATGATTGTTTTGATTGTCATACTGGACTTGGGGTGAATTCTGTACCTACACAGGGCTTATATCCAGTTGAACAAATGAGAATGGACCTGAGTGGGGTTAGAGCCTTGTTTCTGCCTTCTCCCCAACTTTTCAGAGCTCTGGGAGGCACGGGACAAACTGTGAGTTTTTGTGGGACCTCCTTCAAGTCATGCTGGAAGTGGCAGGACTGTCCCAGTTCCACTGTCCTGGTGTCTTCACAGGGCTCTGAAGGGCAGAGGCATCTGTAGGTGGTTTTAATGTGGTAGAAACTCTCTGATGAATTGAGATCTCTCTCAAATACCTCTAATATCTCCTTGCAGGGGTTTGCATGAAAATACTTTGGGAACTCTGTTTGAAACTGCAGCTTCAGGTTAAGAACCCTTGGTAGTACAGGAAGGTTTCAGAAGAGGCCAGAGGAGATGAGTTTTACAGGATCCAGCAAGTTTCCTGTAAATTGTGAGTGCTTTTGAAATGACAGCAGACTATTAGCAAAGGCAGGTCTGTCAGGAAAGGCTTTGACATCAGCTGCATTAAGGGGACATTGTCAAATAAGTTCCAGGGATGGTTTCTAACCTTTATGACTCTCCTTAACAGTGTTCCTTTTAAGGTGAAATTGGGATCTGATTTCTAGCTCATCTCACAGTGAGTAAACCCATCTCCTTTCACCTGGCAGTCCTTTATTGATTTTCTTTCCTTATTACTAATGGTGCTTGAAAAATAACTTGAAGTTTATATCTGTGGCCTTATGCCTGCACTTGCACTATGTCTGGTGTTGTGGTTTTTCTGAAAATAAGCTTTACTGCCTGTTCACACACCATCTGCTGCTTTTAAAAAAGGCATTAGGTATGACTTGCCAGATAGTCAATGACTCTCCTTACATCTGCCTACAATCCCTTTCTGAAGCCTCTTGGCCTGTGTTATCCCTGCCTCCCCCAAAAAATAGTGTAACAGGGCAGATCCTTGAGAAATTTCCACATTTCATGGACAGGTGTGTGTACATAACCTAACACAGGAATAATGTTTATGGGACCTGCATTAAACATGGATTTTAAAAAAACATTTATTTTTGCTGGAAGAAAAAATTAAAATAAATGGAGTGCAGAGGCCATTTCTCAGTGGATTGTGATCACTGTCCCTCTCTTGCAGCTTCTAGAATTCAAATTTTGGTCAAAATAATTTTGAAAAACTTGAAATTTTACTGTCTCACAAGCTTGACATGCTCCATTTTGTAAGCCCAAAGAAACCCCTGCTTAGCCTTAACATTTTTTGTATGTATATTAGCACTTTTCTATCTGCTTCCTCTATGCAAGGATTTGTTTAGGATGCTGCAGTTTAACACTTAGGGCAGCAGCATTTTAGCTTCTCCATCACCATATGTTTTGTAGTTTATTTCCCTCAAAGCACTGCAGTTACATTAATGCTACAACTTCCCACTTGATTTTTGATTTTACTGCCGATCCTATGGCATTCCGTTAAGATTAACAATCACCCCTGGTACTCAGTGGCAGGCAAAAAACCAATTTGATTATTTGTGGCATTCCCTGATGCATACCAGGGTGCTCCATTTCACTTTTCCAGTGGGCTAGTTACTTTAGGATGAGCTCAGCTGTCACTCTGGATTTTCTATTTCCTCTATTTCCACATTTTTTGAAGCTCTGAGAAAACCAGGCAGCTCCAACCTGAGCACTTGCATTGTGCTTCAGCTAAACCAGACTTCACCTTCTTCCATCATCATACATCACTCTCCAGCAACCTACATGAGCTAAACCTATCATCCTAATTAATTTCCACTGAAGTAAAAGGCAGCACAGTGCAGATATAATTTCCCTGAAATCTGTTAAAGGCTTTTTTGTTATTGTTGTTGTTTCATTGGACTTCTAATAATGTTGTCCTAAATAAGCCTAAATATTAATTTATTTAATCCATGCCTAGTTCTCCTCATAGTCCTCTAATATATTTTTACATGTTATAGTTCAGCTGATAGACAGTGTCCTGTTGAGGTGAAAACTCACTGCTCTGCCTGGGGATGGATGCAAACTCTGTGGCATGGCATGGACCCCTGCACCTCACTCTGAGCTGGGCTTTAGCAGCCAGGCCCTCTGAAGTAAATGCCTGGGACATATTAAAACCAAACAGAAAATATGCACAAGAAATGCACAGCAGTGAGGGGAACTTCTCTGTCTCGGGTATGGCACAACTGTGTTTTTATCCATGTTTGTGTGCAAGAGGAAAGGGATGGTGAGTGAAAGACACTGGGTAAAAAAAAGCAAAGCAATTGCCTCGAGTCTGATGGCTTTGGTCAGAGAGAACTGTTGATTTCTACCTGGAAATGTTTTGGGGTGTCAGAGCTGGTTTCTGTAGCTGTCCATGGCAAACTGGGGGTGGAATTAGATGACCTTTGAGGTCCCTTGCAACCCAAACCATCCTACAATTGTATGAAATTGAATTTGTGCTGAAGGAGGAGCTCAGACCCATGAGCCTGGTCCTGATGCAGGACTGGGCACTGCACCAACCTTGGTCCCTTCCATGTGCCCTGGGTGCCGTTCCCACGGTCCTGCTGCAGTCACTCTGGCCAACACCAGGTCTGGAGCTGCCTGGTTTGTCTGGTGACAGGTGTGTTCTCAGTCAGGACACCGTGCTTCCCAAGGGGAGAGGGCTGCCAGTCTCGTGGGATGGGGTGCAGAGGGGAGCAGGGCCCGTGCCCCCGGGCTGGGACTGTTGTCCCACTGTTGTCACTTGCTCCCTCCTGGCACTTCTGGACACGCTGGCTACAGACACAGCTTTTGCAAGGAGTTACATCTTCCAATCTGTGTGTGCTGGTGCTGGGATTTCCTGCTTGGGGAATGAAATCCAGGACAAGACAGTCTTGTGGCACTGCCAGGGTACCCAGAGGCAGCTGCAAGTAACAAGACACCCTTGAGTTCACCTCTGAGTGTCTGTGTGCTGCGATGTGCAAAGCTGCAGGGTCCTGGGAGAGGCTTTAGTGACAAGGCACAATTTCCCTAGTAGCAAGGGGAGATCACAGGAGCTTCCCTTCCCCTGTGGGCTGGACTTCCCATCTCCATGCTCTTGGCTGCAGCCCATCAGCTGCCACTTGTGGAAAAGTCTGAGGACTGATGGCACACTGTGGAACAGCACTCTCTGTGGAGACGGAGAAATGGGAGCAGAGAGAGAAGAAACGAATGGGAGGAGGGAGGCTACCAAAAGTCAACAAGTTCACAACTCCACTTAGATGAGGGTTTTTACAGAAATACTTCATAAAAAAAGGATAATTTTAAGGCAATTGGATCACCTCAAAGCACTTTGAGTCGGTATGACCTTTGGCTTTCCCC
>VZRH01002835.1:1108836-1162400 GCA_013397555.1 Urocynchramus pylzowi | reverse complement strand
CCCCCCCGATTCTTGGCTGTTGGGTGAGATGTAGAAATCCAGCTGATCTGTAAGGTAAATTCTCAGTTGCCATGGCAATGTGTCTCGTTCTTGTTCTCAGTTGGAAGAGAGATTGTTTCATGCTGCTATTTCATGTCTAGGACAATATTCTTTGGTGGCAGAATTTCTTTGTTTCAGTACATTAATGCTACAACTCTGTACTTCCTTTCCCAGCTTATGGAAACATGGCTCAGCCTGAACATTCCTCTGTAAAAATACAGTTATTTGCATTTTTTTAGTTGTAAGAACATTCCTTGAGTCTGGAGGTAAATGTTGATCCATTTTGATAGCTTGGGTGCAGCAACATCCTGATGCTGTGAAGTTTCACCATTAAGTGAAAACAAACTGGAATCACTCCACCTTTGCTTCCATGTGGTTTGAACAAACTAAAGTATCTCCTGAACTAGCAAGTCTTATAAAAGAAAAGCAATTTTAAAGTACATCCTACCTATAGTGTATATCTTACATACTAGATTTCTACAGATCTCCATGTACTTTCAGTCAATTCAGATTCAATTCCTAAGGACTGCAAATTCCTAATTTTGATCAATTCTTACTTAAGGCCACAAAAGGAGCTTCTCCTGTTTCTTTTGCTGTCTTTAGCTCTTTGTTTTGTCACAAGCCACCTTCACCTTATTCCTATGGTGGAGAGCCAAGCAGGCATCCTGGTTTCTGTTGGTGCAGTCTGCAGCAGTGGGAACAGGCTGCAAAACAGCCCTGGAGGGTTAGGAAAGCACAGAGACAGGAGTTGGCCAAGGGTGATACAGCTTGGAGGTTTCACAGAATGGAGAGCTCCTATATTTGGGTAAGAAGGACCCTTTTCTGGTCATGCTCCCCATTTCAGTTGTGTGTGACCTTCATTGCCTTTCTAACCTGCTTGGTTTCACTGAACTCAGCTGGCTCTGCTTCCCAGGGGGTGTCACACAAGGGTGCAGCACCTGTGGCACTTTGCACAGCGCTTCTTCTTCTTCTTGGGGTGGAAAATGGTCATGATTGCCTCATCAAAGACAGTCTTAAGGCCTTTCTGTGTGAGTGCTGAGCACTCCAGATAGCACTGGGCTCCGATCTGAAAGAGAGGAGGGAAAATAAGAGTGAGTATCCACTGTTGGGAGACACAGAGTGATGCTGCTCCAGCATCTTTCTACATTTAGAAAGGGGTCAGACCATTTCTCTGTTTTGTATCTGGCTGCCTGTGGGGTGAAGGGACAAGCTCATGTGGTCATCCTGAGGAAGAAGCATCAACATGAGAATCTCACCACATGGGGGTGAATGGCTGCAGGAATTCCCTGCACGACTCTCCACAGAGAGGGGGGCTGCATCCATGTTTGAGGGCTGGACCAGGAGCTTGGCCTCCTGCCTGTGCAGCTGGGGAGGCTTCTGAGGAACTGCTGGGTTGTAGCTGAACCCCTTCACACACTTGGCTCTTCTCCCCTGAACTGTCAGGCTCTTCTCCCCTGAACTGTCACTCTTGTGTCCTGCCTCTGCCAGTCCCTCAGCTGCTACCTGGGGAGGGCTTCCAGCTGGTTTCTGGGTATAGGGAAGTATCATTTTGAGACAGGAGTCTCCCAGAAATGCTGACATGACACAAACACCCACAGAGGCCTGGGAAAGCAGCCTCTGGTTATTCAGCAACCTTGTGGCTTATTCAGCTTGTTCTGCTCATGGATGCTCTGATTTTGAGGGCCCAGGACAGTAACAGCACCTGCAGCATTTAAGGGGACAAGGCCAGGATCCAGAATCCTGCACCCCAGGGCTTGGGGAGTGCTCCTAACCCCCTACTATTCCAGGAGAAATGAACAATTCCACAGAAACTTTGGGAGCACCTTCTCTGCTGCCTGCAGTGCAATGGATAAGTGGGAATCCAGTTGTCTGTGCCTTTGTAAGGGATAGGGAAGAGTTTGACAGGATGTGGCCTGACTGCAGAGAGGGGGTTGCCACATGCAGAACCCCAGAACTCTGGCAGAACCCTGAGCAAGAAATAGTTGACTTAGATAAAATAGGCAATAAAATCTATTTTGATGTCCATTTGCCACCTGCTGCCTTGTGTTTCTCAGTGCTTTCCTTAGAGCTTGGTCATTGCATCTGCCAGAAATCAGAAGTGTTTGGACAATTCTCCCTGACACATGGTGTGATTTTTGGGGTTGCCATGTGCATGCCCAGGAGTTGGACCCATTGACCCTTTTGGGTCCCTTCCCACTCAGGATATTCTGTGTTCCAGCTGACCCTGCAGCAGAAGTGCAGGCTCAGGGTCACAAGGAGTGCCTGGGTCCAGCCTCCAGGACCCCAATCTCTGTCTGGGGCCAATGGGCCTCGGGGGAGCCTTGAAGGAAAGAAAGCCAGAGGAAAGCTGGGATCATCAGCCCATGTGGCATCAGAAGAAGCTGTTACCTCCTTTGCCAGCTTCACTCCGTGCTCATAGGTGAGTGGTTTCTCCTTCATGTAAAGCAGCCGCGCCAAAGTTTTGGGATCATCCCGGAGGTCAATCTAGTGCAAAGTACACAAAATCTGTGCTGTAATTCTTGAGGCAGATACTCATGGCTTTACAGACCCACATCAGGGCATCTGCATCACTCCTCAGCTCAGGTGATACTTCAGAAATGAATTGCACATTTACTCACCTTTTTTTTTAAAATTATTTTGTAGGTTCTTTTTTTTGGTTTTTTTTTAGTTTTTTTTTTTTTAGTTTACCATAAATTAGCTCTCCTTTGCAGGTTATTGGGCCACAGCTCACATGGGTGTGGTACAGGAAAGAACCCCACTGGTAGGGGAAGCTGCTGCAACCCTGCACTGCATCACCCAAACCCCACCCTGACAGGCCAGACAGACGCAGCTCAGTCTGACTTGAAACAAAATCCTTTGTTTCCACAGAAAACATCAAAGTGAAGCATTTCAAAACTGTCCATTTTCAGACTGTGTGATTCAAAGGATCATGCTTTTATTTTTAAATGGGTGTTTTAGAGTTTTTCCAGTGCAGAAAACAAAGTCAGTATTTGAACTATTTGCCTTTCCTGTGGCATGAAGATTTTGGTTTTGACCAGAATTTGATCTGTTTCTCTAATTTGACTTAGGTTACTGTCCAGTGCTCTGACATTTTCCATGTGGTTGAATCCCTACCCTCACAATCTCTATCCACTTTGGTAACAAACCCATATTTAAGGCATTTTTATTTGATTGACAGATTAATAGATTTTAAGGCCAAAACAAAGGGGTTTGATCATTCAGTCTGACAATCACTGTAACACAAGCAGGATGGTGAGTCACCAGTTGTAATGTTGATGCAAAAGCATGAAGGGAGGCTACTTCCTTCCCATGTCATTTGGCTGATTACTCCCATTCTTAAAATTTAGTTTGAAGTTTAGCTTCATCTTCTAGCCACAAACTTTGATGTTTTTTTTCCTTCTCATCAGAGACCTGTACAAATACTTTTCTCCCTATAGGCATTTATGACACATTAATATACATTTGAATAAAAAGGATGGGATGAGCTTTGCCAGTCTGCACACCTGCACACTGGGATTCCTTTCACAGTCCCTGAAATTTCCTCTAATGGGGAAATCTGGCTGAATTTCCTATGAGTTAAATAGGAAACCTTGAACTCAGGAGAAGCTTTACCTGTGTTCCTATGAGGACATAAGGCACGTTGGGCATGCAGACTTTCAGCTCGGGCACCCACTCCTCCTGCACGTTGTGGTAGGAGGCAGGATTCACCACGGAGAAGCAGATCAGGAACACGTCTGTGTTGGGGTAGGACAGGGGTCTCAGCTGGTTGTAGTCCTCCTGCCAGGGGACAAGAGCAAGAGTGTTGATGGGATGACTGCAAGTGGAGGTGTCAAAGTGTTGGCTTTGATGAAGTGGTCAGCACTGTCCATACTCATTCACACTTCTTGAGCCCCAGGTGGCTGCTGGAGCAGGGAGGAACCACCCCTCACAGGACAAGGGTGATGATTTATCAGCATTTTACCAAAAAGAGCTGAAAGATGCCCCATGTCTGGAAGTGTTCAAAGCCACGTTGGACAGGGCTGTGAGGAACCTGGTCTAGTGAAGGGTGTCCCTATCCCTGCTGGGGTGTGTGTGTGTGTGTGTGTTGTGTGTGTGTGTGTGTGTGTGTGTGTGTAATTAGATAATTTTGAAGGTCCCTTCCACCTCAATCATCCTGTGATTGTGTGAACAAGTCTCGTTTGTGTTGTCTGTGGAGATGGTGGTGCAGAAGGTGATGCTGAACAGTCCTGCACGGTGCACAGCAATGTGCCAGCCAGCAGAAGACATCCTGAAAGCAAAAAGCAGATCAAATCCAGCCTGCAGTATCTGGGTACTCACTGTGGGTGATTTTGTGTTTCCACAGGCCATGGATGGTGAGAGGAGAGATGTTTTCTCTATGGGCTAGTGGTGAAGAAGGTGAATTTTCAAACACTCAAATCACAGCTGTGATATGTCATGAGCTGGCTTTGATAGCTGAGTTTCAGGGAAGAATTTAGGTCTGTTTTCAGGCTTGAGAAGCTGAGAGCAAGCAGAGGTTTTGCAAGGCATGTGAAAGGGATAGCTTGGCTCTTTCTGACAGTGGGAGCATTTGTAGCTGTGTCTGGTGGGTACTGTTCAATGAAACCTGTTTGAAAACTTCAGTGCAAAGAAACAGATGCTTTTTAGAGAGGATACATCTGTTCCAAAGGCTTTTTTAGGGGTTCCAGAATTAAAAAAGGGGAAAGGAACACAAAGTTGGAGTGTGGGAAACAATAATACACACTGCTGTCAAGCCTGACTGCGATGTGGATCTTCAGTTTATGGTTTCTGCATTCTGGACAAGTCTCAAATCTCTGCAGTCTGGTTGCTTTTGGTTATAATTGTGTGAAAACTCAACTGGTGTGGTTTGCTTTGCAGATACAGACTAGTCAATAAAAGGAAACAAGGCTAATAAAAGGGGGGGAAAAGACACCTGGGTGCTGTTTCTCAGACTTGAGAACATTTATTTTAGTCAGGGAAAACCCACATTAGGGGCAGGAACAATGCAAGCTGCTGCCTGTCCTGCAGGAGAAAGTGATGCAGGACTGTATCAGTGTGTGTCAGAATAGATGATGTTCTAGTGCAGCCTTACTTCTGCCTTGCTTTGATTGGGTCAACAAATGAGAGGACTTAATTGTCTTAATTGTGAAGTGACACTGGCAAATCACCTTTCTGATGTCTCTTTTTCACTGACTATACAGTAATAAATTGGCCCAGATTCCTGGATCAACATTACTTTCCAAAATATACCAATGAATTACTCAAAACCAGTTTGCACCAACTATTTCTAAAAAAAAAATCCCAAAAAATTCAATTATTTATTCTGAAAGGAAGCATGAGCCCAAATTTAGCTCTGTGTCATGAAAGAAAAGTTTAAAAAAGCATCCTAAAACACAAACAAACTGTTTTGTTTTGTCTAACTGAGTGTTTATTGTCCCAAACCTACTTTGACAGGAAGAATAAATTCTCATTTACTACCTCCAGCCCTCACAGCCACAGTATTTGGGATAAAACCAAAGTATTTTTCAACTGACATAATGATGTCTTTCCAGTGGCATAGAAAGCGTGGATCTGAAGAAGGATTAACAAGAAGAGGTGTTTGATGTACCACCTCCCAAGAAAGTGGATTCTCTACATCCAAGGAATAGCAGGAAAAAACCCCTCAGAGATGTTTGTGGGCACACCAGTGATGCAGTTCATGAAGAAGCAAAGTCAGGGACAGGAGATTTATCCAAGGCTCTGGAGATGTCAGCCAGCTCCCAGCAGAGCTGAATAGAGACAAAATGGGTGCCAAGGTGATGGGATCAGAGGAGAAATTGCGTTGTAGAGACAGTTTTATGTGGATGCTGTGGGTTAGGAAAGCCTGGCCTGATTATGGGACATTATTTTAACCCAGAACATCAAAGCTGAGGTTGATTGTGGCACAGCCAGCGCGGGCTGACCCCGGCTGCTTGGCAAAGAGCATTTCTGTGTTTTTAGTTCAGCTCCTGAACAGCCACGCGGTGGCAGCAAGCCTCAAGGAATCCTCATCTCGGAGTTTTGGGAAGAAATTGGCTAAATATAGCCAGTTTCAATATTCCAGACGTGCATATTTAGAGGGGCTGGGACTTACTGTACCATTAAAACTGCAGATTAAAACCATGAGCGCTCTGCTTGGCTGTGACAGCTCCAGGAGCTTGCATTTAATTTTATTTTCCTTGTTCTTTCCGAATCCCTAGAAAATCCTTTTTCAGGAAGAGCATTCCTGATTTGAGCTATTAGCACAGAGCATTATATAAGTTGTAAGCAGGGACAGCCATGCATCTCATAGCAGAGGTCTCACCTCCCACCAGGTCACATGGGATTTTTCACACACAGGTTAAAAAACAAATATCATGGACAAGAGTCGATCTGGGCTCCTGCACATGAACAGGATCCTCCAGACCACATCAGACAAGGATCCCTTCTCTGTACCTGCTCTCCAGGAGAAGGCCTGATGGCCTTGCAACAAATAAATAAAATAAAATAAAATAAAATAATAATAAAATAAACAAAACTTTGCAATGGACCTTTAGAAAAGACAGCTCTGCTGGGTAATTTCTCCTTCAGAGATGGTCAATCACACAAATAATGTAAAAAAAAGGACAGAACATTTGCATGGGTATGGGGCCCATGCAGGGAGGGGTGCTGCAGCAAGTGACAGTTGTGTTTGGGAAGGGACTGAAGTCCTTGTGGGCTTGGGCTGTGGCTGATCAATAATTTATTTTTATTTATTTATTTTCCCAGCTTGTGCTTGCATTGTGCTGCCTGCTATTCAGGGAGCTCGAGGCTTCCCAGTTGCCTGGTCACTGGTTTGGTCTGGAAATGCCAGTACCAAACCTGGCCCTGCTGAGTTATTTGCCTGTGACTTGCCAGGACCAAGATCAGCTGGTGCTGCACCCTCCCCTCCATCTTGGCCATCAGCTCAGCAGTGTTTGGGCCCCAAAAATGCAGCAAAACTGGTGCTTTTTTTTTTGTTTTGTTTTTATGTTGTTGCTGTGCTGATTTCTTTTACACTCTGCTAAAGCATTTTGCACCTGAGTCCAGCCCAGCAAAAAGACCACAGTTTTTTCCTCCTAGGACCATTTGTGCCAGGGATACAGAAAGCCAGATACCTCAAATCTGGGGTCTCTGCCAGCTCTCCCTTCAGGCTGACAGAGGGTCCTGCTGCAGGAGTACATTTTTCAATTGTTATTTCATTAGCATATGTTTTATAGCATCGCAGTGTCAAGGGCTATTTCTGGCTATGACTTCACACTGATGCCTTTGGAAAGCCACACAGCACAAGGAGAAGGAGGGAGGAAACAACCCAGATGATCTGTTGTTATAACTGGAGCATGTGGGAAGCATCATCCCTGCAGCCTCCACGGGGACAATCTAGTCATCAAGGGCTGATTCACCCTCTGAGCTCTGGCTAGATGGCCACGTCCTCTGGAGCAGGGTCTGGAAGGGACCTGAGCTTGGTGAGCTAGAGAAAGGGTATGGAGGCAGGTGGTGAACTGTCTAGTTTGAAGCAGGGGATGGCAAAATGATGAGGAAGGGATGGAGGGGTGAGGCTTGTCAGAGAGACAGCTGAGTGTTCCTTCTGGCTCAGGAGGACAAATGAGAGGAGGTGTTGCTGTGGAAATGGGTGGCAGGTGGAACTGTCAGCCCTACAAAACAAGTAGGAATATTAAGGCACGGGGTGAAAACTGACTGGGAACTGAATATAACTCCAGTCTGGCTTGCTAAGCCTTGCAGGGCTGATGGATCATGACACAGGCTCTGAGCTCAGAGTTTGTGAACACAGAATAAAAGACTGAACAGGCTTTGGACATGGGGCAAGGACTTGGGTCATATTTTGGGATCAACTTTTGGATCATCTCTTTGCACCATGTGGATAGAAAAGATGTGTGGTCTCTAAGGGCCACCAAAGCAGCTAAGACTGATGCTGCCTACAGAAACATTATAAGAATAAAATTTAAGAAAGTGAAACCCAAAGCATCAAAGCCCCAGTTCTGCTGAGTGCAGGTTTTTCTGGAAGTGACAGTCTGTTCTGGTGGGGGTTTTTTGATCTCTCTGCAGAGTGCTGCAAAGTATATTCTGCCAGAAATGGCCTTTTGCATACAGGAGGGTCTCCTTCTGCACTGTTTGTGCCATTCTTATCAGTCAGTCATGGCCAAAACTGGTACAGCCAAGAAGAGCTCCTGCTGAAAGCAAAGCCCTGCATCCAGGGCTGCTGGAACCCAGAGGGAGCCAAGCAAGTTCCCAAATCTGCTTTCTCTCCCGCTGGCTTCAGTGTCAGCTGTGACTGGAGGAGCTGGTGGATGTGGGTTACAGCATTCCCAGTCTGTGAGGAACCTGGAACCTCCTCCCTCTGCTCTCAGCAGATGATTTTTTGCAAGGTTTCTATGCAGACTATGTCCCTTTCTTTATTTTGTCAGTCTCTGGAATTTGGAGTCAGAAGAGGGAAATTTCACCACAAAAATGTGTTGCTCCCTGTACTTTCTTCTGCCCTTCTGCTGGCAGAGCAAAGCAGTGAGAAATAATTTCTCTTCCTCTCCAGGGGGTGAAATTATTCTGCAAGCTTGGAGTGCAATCATATCATATCAGAGTGTGGACAGGGGAAACAGCAAAAGAATTCTAAATGTAAGTAAACATGAGATACAGACTCTCTTGTTATGGACACCCGTGTCCTGGGAGAAGAATATTGGGATGTTGGGATGGATGAAAATCTGTCTGATTACCACTTAAAAAGTCATCAGCTGGTGACTGATAGACTGGTGCTCAATTATACCAGTTTTCTGATCTTGAAAATGGGAATTATTCTCTGTATCTTCAATGCCACCATGTGGTAAAGGTAAGAAAACACTGATTACACAAAGCATCGTATTTGCACTAAGAGGTGGAGATATGGGGGCTGCACAGCCTCATCAAGCTTTGCTTTTTTGATTAGACAAAACACAGTCTTAGGGATGAGTGTATTTGTGTGTGTTTTACTGCTGAAACAGAATGAAAACAAAAGGGAGAAGGTCAGCAGTTCAACCATTACAACTCAAACCTGATTGTTATTATTCGTGAAAAAACTCCCAACAAACTCCACAAACATTATGAACAACAAACCCCAGTGTATGATAGTAACAAACAAACCAAGGCGAAGGAAAATGATAAATGTATTGCAGTCCTTTACCTGCCCTGCAGTGTCATAAAGCCCCAGCAAGTGTTGTTGTCCTCCCACAGTCACGGTTACTGGAAGAGAGAAACAAGAAATGTTGTTTATGCACAAGCCAGTGCATAATTTAATCCAGTGCAGATTTTAATCCCAAAATGCCAGTGCAGAATTTAATCCCAAAATGCCAATAGACACATTAGCACACGTCTTCCATTGGGCATCCTGAACCCAGCACATCTATCCAACCCAAACTGAAGGCAACCTAAATCACAACAAAAGCAAATCCTTCATGCCAAGATCTTATTTCTGTACAGACAGCCAAGGGTGATGAGCTGCACACACTGCTGCCATCAGGGTCCAGAGACAGGGGGACATTTGCCTGTCTCTGCAGCCACCAACTGAACATCCTGGACTTGAAAGCACAGGATTCCTGACTCCCCACCATGGGCAATGGGGTGGGTTGGTCATGGATCATTGGAAGGGTTTTTTATTATTTTATTTCTTCCAGACTGTGAAATGATGAAGCATTCAGCAGTGGCTGGTGTTTGGTGGAGGTGCAGCTGTCCTGCCCTGTGCCATCACAGGTGAAGTGGCAGTGTTTGGTACCAGGGACTATGTCCTGGATGATTTGAAGAACAGGAAAGAAGAGGAGCTTGAATGTTTTCAGGGATGTTGACCACTTTCTGTTGCAAAGGAAGGAAAGCTTAGTTTGTTGATCACCTCCAGCATATTTACTCCTTTAGCAGAAATCACATTGAGCTTCATTGACAAATTTTGACATTGACAAAAATGTTTTCTCATTGCCATTGGATGAACCCCATTATTAGCTGATTCCTGTAACCGGTGTTATTTCATGTAAAGGACATGATCTGGATTAATGACATTTAGTTAACCAGTTAATCTGCTTAAATCATTACTACTCCACTGGAAAGAAAGGGGGGCAGTCCAGTTCCACCCATTAGTCAACAGGAAGTCTTCAAACATTTGTCAGGAAGGTTGCTTAAAATAATGATATTGTTGCAGTATATGGACTATTAATTTTTTTAAACATGAGGACAAGTGGCAGAACATAGGAATGAACATAAAGCTTTGTCAGGAATTTGGGAAGAGGCTCAGTCTGGTGCCCATCAGGTGATCACAACTTGCAATTAATGAGGGCTGGGAATGAGTAATAGTTATTTTGGACAAAAAAAATAAAAGAGAGAGACTTGAAAACATCACACAGTATCTTGCTGATTTTTTTTTTTTTTTTTGTGATAACATTTGTACTACAAAAGCAGCTACAAATTTATGGAATTTAATAGCTCCTGCACTAGGGAACAATGTCCTGTTTGAAATCTCTTGGATTGAAAGTCTCTGCCAGTGTGACTGGACAGGCTGACTATTCAGCAGCTTTATTTGCTTGCAGAGACACAGTAGTGTTGTCAGCACATAAACAGAGCAAACCTGACATCCTGGAAGTACAAAGGCTCAGTGAGGATCAGACTTGCTGATGAGAGCAGGATGGGCTGCACTCACCCACTGCTGGGGCTGCCTTGTGATGTGCACTGGAAGAGGAGGTGGGGAAGGGGGACAGAGCTCCCTCTCCTCATCTCAGAGGTAGCTCTGCACTCTGCAGCTCCCAGGGAACTCATGGACACTGGGCATGGATGCCCAAGGGTGGAAGAGCTTGGGGAAGAAGTACAAAAGTGGGGAGCTGGGCACCAACACAGAGAGGAGACAGTCCAGATGCCCCATCCACTTCCTTCAACCTGACTTGAATAAAGTAATTTAAAATAATCCTCCCTGGCGCCGTGGTTTTAAACTTCTTGTGGTGTAGGGAATCCCAGAATGTCCCAGCAGGGGTATGAACTGTGTAAGTTACTGGCAACACTCCTGCTTTTCTTAGCTGCCTTCTCAGAAGCAGTGGGGGTTCCAGGTGGTCAGCACAGCTCACTGGAGGCAGCAGGAAATCTGCTTTTTTCCCCCCGCAGTTGCAACCTTGGCAAGCTTCCAATCCCCCATGTGCCAAGAAATGCAGGAGCCAGACCTGCTCTGAAGATTTTACTCTGCTCAAGGACCAGCTGTAGGAAGATGCACCCTTCAGCTGAAGGCAATTTTCCAGCTGCAGTGCACAGCTGGCCAAGCTGGTGTTTAGGAGGACACGTGGCCTCTAGGACTGTGAAAAGCAGTTGCACTGTCAGTCCTTGGTGGGATGTGCATGGAGCCTGCAGAGCTCCTCCAAAGCAGGATGCTCTTAGGACAGCTGTGAGGCACAGGGAGGTGCAGGTCAGCTGATCTTTCTGATGAATACAGAGATGTGTGCCACTCATCAGTGCTGACAGGGTTATCCAGCTCTGCCTCTCCTGCTGGCTCACCCTGAGCACAGGCAAACTGAGTTGGGTCCTGCTTGCAAAGATCAGCTCACGTCTTCAGTGCTTAAAAAACTTAAAAGCTGCACTGAAATTTACTCTGCTGTGAAGCTTTGCTGGCCCATCTCTTTCTTGGTGGCATCTGACTGAGAGAGCTGCTCTGGCAAAAAGCCCTGGTGCAGATACAAATTGCTGCCGTGTTCCAGTAATTAATATGGTTTGGAGATAAGCTCTTTGGATAGAGGATCAGCCCACCTCAAGTGTGCTATGCTTTGCCAGAAGGATTTAACTCCTAGACTCTTATCTGTGCTTTGTGGTCCATGAAGTCATGGTGGATGTTTTGCAGCAGGAGTGTGTGGAGCCACACACCGAGCAGTGATTGATGGCTTGTGCAGCTCAGTTTGGCTCCTGGTCACCTCTGGGAAATGCTGAGGGGGAATAAAGAGATTGGTGGTGTCCTACCATTACTCTTCCCCACACAAGGGATAAGAATTGCAAGGGCTCTTGGAAAAATACATCCTGAGTCTACCCAGCTTGCATATCACATTTAATTCTGCTTCTACATCTTGTCCCTTATGCGTCCTGCTGTGAATTTCTGCATGGCAACAGTCCTATATTTTTACTTTTTCTCTCTTTTTACTTTTTCCCCCCTTTTTTTTTCCTCCCCTGCTTTTTCTTTTGCCCATCAAACTTTATATTTTCTTTCTTCTTGTAGATTGTTTTAACCTGTCTCATCATCAGAGGATATTCCTGCCCATATTACCTCTGAATTTGCAGCTACCACCTCAGCAAAACTGCCATGTTGGCTAAACCTCGAGTGTTGTCTTTGGATTCCTGGCTCTGAATGCAGTGGGGACCAAATGGCTCACACTGGCAAATCAAATGATCCCTGGCTCTTGAAGCAGTGATGTCCAGAATAATGTATTGGTGCTAAAATTTCTGCTGTTTTTCCTGCTTTCAAGCAGGCAAAACAGATGTGAAAATAAATGGCTTTTGCCTGTGAAAACTTCATGGTGTTTTTATACCATGAGTTTATCAGTCTGCCTCTGTCAGGCAAAAGTCTATTCAGAGTATCCACTTGGTGGGTCATATTTATGAGCTGAGATTGCCCTGCTAGATTTGTAGGCCTTACTTTGGCTTTATTCCAGTTTACTCTTACTTAACCTGTTATTATCTTTTCCTGTTCTCTCTGTGGACAGGCCTATGGGAAGCCAATGCAGAATTCCTTCCCAGCCACTGGGGCAATGCAAGCTCCTTTATGGGATTGTGAACTAGACTTTATGAGCACTCTTGGAGTAACAAGACAAATATGAACTCTCCTTGTCATTTACTGACTGTATTGATGTATTGATTAAGCACTGAGATGACCTGGCCTTTAACACTGACTGCAGTAAAATGAGGCTGAATATTTGCACAGTCCTGGCCCTCATCTCCCTCCAGTTGCACCACATCTGCAGCAGGGCAGATGTTCCCCTCCCTTCACTAGGTGGTTTTAACCAAGTGCAGAATGTGTAAAAATGCAGTGTTTAAATTAGCTGGGTATTGCTTACTAGAGTTTGAATAACTATTTTGGGTCATTTCCAAGGCTTTGTTGCAGATCTGTGTGTCTGGGGTTTTGCTAATGGACCTCAACACACAGAGCTTGACCACCACAGCAGAAGGACAAGGTGTAGATGGATATTGTGTGGGATGGACCTGGTGTGTGGACCATGAACTGGCCTTGAACTGGGAGCTCTGGTTTTAAATCCGTGCTTAGTTTGTGTTTCTGGGGACAATGTGACAATTTTCATTGATGTTCTCGATGCCCAGATTGCCCCAGATCCACCTGTCAGTGGCCAATCTTTGCCAAACTCTTCTTCCATTGTGCTTTGTTTGGTAACTTTTTGGGACTGAACTGCACCTGTGGAAGAGCCCTTCAGCCAGACAGCAGCAATGTTCACTGCACTGACAGAAATGGGACATAAATTGTCTGCTGAACTCTCAGAACATCTTCAGTTTGATTAATGAAGCAAAGCAACACATAAATCTCTGGTGTGACACCAATCCAGGATGCAATATCTCAGCCACGCTTAGCTGTGGCACAGGAGAGTGGATTTGCCCATCAGAGGGAATTTTTCCATGCCAGTGAAGAAGTGCTTGCAGACCACAAAGACTGTGAAACCACCAGCCAGAATACACACCAGAGCCAAGCAGTGTCTAATGTGACATCAGTCAGGAAAAGTCATCTATTTATTCTAGTGTCTTCCTGCCAACAAATTCAGGTCCAGCTGAAGCCAGGAGCCTGTGAGCAAGCAGGGATGGTGGCACCTGCCTGAGTGGAAAGACTTTCTCATGGTTTTGGGCAAAATAGACTGCTTCAAGCCTCAGACTTTCACAAGGGCCATCTTCTGCCCTAGGCAGCAAGCTCTGAGTATTGATCTGTGCATTTGACTGTTCACTGTGTTTATATGTACCTGGTGCATGTTATTTAACACAGAACAATCAAAACATGATAAAATGATTGAGGTGGAAGGGACCTTAAAGACAGTCTAGTTCCAAGCCCCCTGCCATGGGCAGGGATTTCTGGCACGAGACCAGGTTGCTCAATGCCCCATCCAGCCTGACCTTGAACACTCCCAGGGATGGCCACCAGTATAAGAACAACTGCAGTTCTGGTTGACCTGCTGGCACTAGAAATGCCCAAGTCTTTCTTTTTCATCTTGGCAAAAGGATAAAACCAGAACATGGGCAAAAGAACAGATCTTGGTCAGTAAGTTCATTCTAAGGCACCTTTCAGGGTAATTTCTGTGATGTGAAGTCACTGATCCAGTGAATGTGGTCTGTTCTCCAGCAGCTGATGTCCCTGGGGATACTGATTGTTGTTTGCTGACTGGGTAACATTTTTCCTTCCTTCCTAAATGCAGTTTTGTGTAATCTCTTGTAATGAACTGGAAATTCCCCTCCACTCTACAGATGTCTTCTGCACTCTGGAGCTTACACCAGACAGGACAGGAGTGTTCTGGTAGGATTTTGTTTGAAGAAGAATGATTTCAAAAATCTGGTTTATAAATTGTCTTCCTTTTGTACTGCATAGCTCCTAAATAAGGGTCTCTGTGGCTGGAATTTGAGGATCTCTGTCCCAACTAGTCACTGAAACTCAAAACCACCTCATTTAGATCAAAGATATTCAGATCTCTAAATCCCTTTGGTTCCCATGATGGTCAGGCATTTAAGTAACTGAACTGGAACTACATATCCCAGGCTTTAAGAAAGAGGAGCTTTGAATATTTCATCAGAAAACAAAGTGAATGTGGGCAGTGCATTTTTATAGCACCTTCTAAGTGCCTCATGTGCATTTCTGAATCCTATTTTGGGTAATATTTTTCTTCAGAATATCTTTCTTTGGCTAATCCAGGTGGAGAAAATAAAACTCAGGGATTAGGTGTCACACACTGCTTTGATTTTGTTTGGGTCACTGTCTGGGAAACCTAACTTCTGTTGCTGTGGATCACCCTTCTGAAGATGTTTCACTGCTGCAACTGAAGTTGGGAATGCTCTGGAAACTGCAAATCAAAGCCCTGGGGATGCTACAATCCAGCAGCCACCAAAGGAAGACAGTAAAAAACGAGAGTAATGAAGACCTTAAGGACAGACATTCAGGCCAATCCATGACAATCAGCTCAGCTGAGTTCTGTGACTGGTTGCCATTTTAGCCAGAAGCCTCACTTGCAGTGTTGCCCTTGGAAATATCCCCTTTTGCTTTGACTGAAAGGCAATCCTACAATATTTTGTGGCCAACACACCCAAGGCAGGTAAGAGCTGGTGTTACAGGACCCTTGGCTCACCAAGCCTTTCTTCACTTCCATGCATAAGGGTCATCTCCAGGAACTCAGTGACTTGATGCTCAAGGAATGTTCCCCTACTCCCTTCTTCATGACAAACAAGATTTGATTACAGCCAAATCAATGTTCTACCCCAAACTTACCCTGCAGCTTAGCTACATTCTTCTGAAAAGAAAATCAAAAACATGCTATTTTACCCTGTAATTGGCCTAAATGCCCCACTTTATATGTAAATTTTACTAAATGCTTTTAATTGCTCCTGTAATCATCTACCACCAGTCACACACAGACCTCTGAGAGCCAATGTTTTCCACAAGAAGGGCTCTGAGTAAACCTCACCATTCCCTGTCACCTCATCAATGGATGAGATCTATGTTCTGCTGAGCAAATACTTCTGCCCATCTGATATTTACAATATCTGAAAAACATTTCCAGTCTGCTCCCTGTGGTGGGAGCACAGAGAGGCCTCCAGGGCTGGGATTCAGCTGATTTCACTCCTGTAGCTCTTGGTCTAATGAGGTGGTGAGGAATTTGCTGCTTTGTCTTTAGGCCACAGATATTTAGTGATTCTAAAGCCAGATAGGATTCATAGCATCATTTATTCTGCTCTAAATAGCTTATCTAGTGTCTTCCTACAAGGCATATTTTCTTATACTTGAATCATTCTTGCAGCTGTTTTCCAAATATTTTGTTGAGCAGTTGCTGTGACCAGACAGTGTGGTCTAGCAATGGTTTCATTAATGATCTAGCCAGAGGTAACATGACTTTCCTATTCCTACCTGTCATCCCTCAATGGCTCATCTAAATCTCTCATTGGTTGATTATCCTCATTATTTAATGTGTCTTGCAGTGCTTTATTCCTTTCTTAAGGCTAAAGTCCAGTCATTCTTGGCTTTTGTATTTGCAAGCCTTTTTATTACATTCTTTTTTAACTCGGTGGCTGAGTGGAAAATCTGGAGACTGTAACTCAAACACCCACTGAAGGCATCTCACAAAAGGAGAGGGGAACAGCCATGCTCCTGCAATGCTCCCAGAGCATGGAAGTCAACAATAAAGGTTTTTTGGAAGTCAGCATTAAAGGCTTTGGGAAGTCTGGTGTTGTCTATGCAGTGACAAGCTCTTTCAACAGAATGTTTCAGGGCAGAGAAATGATATTTAAACACTTCTCAGTGTTCTCTTTCCAGACATCTCCCCACTGCCTCTAGGAACTGCTCTTCACCCTGGGCTCTTATCTCTAATGGGCACCACCTTCTCACTTCTTTGTCCATACAAGTTTGAAGATTCCAGTGGAATCAGTGGGAAAATGCCCAATCCTGACTCGTGCTGCAGCCTCCCTGGGGAAGGAGGTTGGCACCAAATGACAGCTCCACTGTCCCATTCTGCAACAGCAACAGATTCATGGAGACAGAGCCATCCTAGAGAAGGATTCACAACTTGTGCTGTGTGGTTTTTTTGGAACCTGAGGGATAAAATGATGCAGCCCTTCACAGCTGGGTATTTGCCACTCAGAGACAGCAAACAGAGGAGATGTACCAGTCCACCAATCATTTTTAATCAAGCAGCTCAACTGAAATGTCCTAAATCTTTCAAAATGCACTGAGAAGTCAGACTTCAGCGCTGGCCAGCACACATGACAAGGAACACAAAAGCAGTGGAGGCTGATTAGGACAATAAACCAGAATGAATTTGGTCCAGAAATGGATGAAAGAGAATGGAAATTCCCAAAGCTTTCAGAACAAGCACAACACTACATCTTAAGCCAGCTTCTTCCCAGTCTGGGACATTACTTATTTATAGACAGCATGAATGAAGTTGATTTATCGGAATCATCGACCTCATTGTTTGTAAAGTCAGCACTGGAGGATTTCCCCTGTATCCCCATGAATTATTGCTGTGCTAATCAACCCTTGAACAAATTCAGCCCCACTGATAGCAGAGTCCAAGGAACCCTGGGGTCTCTGTTTGCAAGAAAACCGTGCCCAGTTTCTCCAGTAACACAGAGTGGAGGGAGCTCTTGGGACCTCAAGGCTGTGCCAAGCCCTGCTGGATGGAAAAGGCAAAGATGATTACAGTGCTTGGGGAATTGAAGAGCGATTGACATTGTGTCCAAGAGTGTTTGTTAGATTCCTTTCTGTCTTAAATGGAGGGCTGAGCACTGCCACAGGCTGGGAGGTGCTTCCTGAGTGTTTCAGCTCCCTGTTCACCATCAGCTGTCCTCATGGAAGGAAGTTCTGCTCCTGAGTTAGAAACCAATAATAACTGCCAGATAAATGTAGTAAATTTGTGGGCAAATAGGCTCTGATGTGTGAATTTCAATGCCAATCTAATTGAAGGTCTCTTTGCTCTTTACTGAAAGTTGCAGAACTAAATCCAACCAAATGCAACACAGAGTAACAACTGTAGCATTGAGCAATATAACTAGATAGAACCTGATCATGTTCTTTAAAAAATGTGATTGTTCCTAAACAATGAGGAATACTGGATATTATCTTAATCCTGATGGAGGGGAAATGCCTTTTCTGAGACCATGTGATTGTCTGTGACATTGAGATGAATAAAATAACAAAATTTTGGCTACAACTGTAGTGTAAACCTATTACAAAAGAAAAAAAAAAGGCAACACTTAGATTTTAAAATATTTTTAGCTCTACTAAATATTTTTCAAGTTTCCATCACTCTAGCACAATATTTAGGAAAATCTATTTTTTGGAGCTGGGTTTATAACTCAAGTCAATAGCAACAGAGCAAACAGTAAAGCTCTGAGATTATTAAAGTGTAACTGATAATTGGAGTATCTTTATTAGTATTTTAACTAGTTATGTTGACCTGACCTGTAAAAGGCCAGATACTACAGCATTTTCAGTTTCTTTTAATACAGATAAAGTCAGTCAGGACTCTTAAATAAAATCTTGAAACCTAACAGTGAAAGATCTATTTTGAGACTCCTAACAGTGATGCTGAATCATGGTAAGCAGAGAAAGAAGTGGATTCCCACCAAAGACAAAAAGTGGAAATGAAGGGAGAAAAATATAGGAATAAAGAGAGTTTTTGACCATTTTCTACTGTTCATGTGAGGCAAAAGTCATGCCCCTAACTCAGCTGAGTGCTGGGGAAAAGAATATCCCCAAAGTTATGTCAGGCATCTGGTTATCAAGGGAACATGAGACTTGGTAAATAGCATCAGAATAAATGGGAGATTAGTGGCAAAATGAAACAAATTGCACTGAAATGTATCCAGACAATACACAGGGTGTTTCCCAGAGCATGGGAGGACAAGTCTCCCTGTGTGGCTGAGGGGAATCAAAGCTGCTCATCTCTACACTTCTTGCACTGTCCAAAGGTCAGGATAGGGGGATATTTTTCCTTGGAAAGGAGAGGAATGCAGCCTGCAGAAGCAGTGCTGCCTAACAGTGCTGGCTCTTTGCTCTGGGTGTCCTCCTAAAGCCTGTGGGGATCTGCTTTGGTCTGGGTTAGATGACAGTGGGAGCAGATAATGCAGATGGAAGGGCACAGAAAGTCAGCTCTGCAGTGGGTGGGTTGTGGGCTGGACCTTCCAGTGATGGAGTGACTCTGTCCCAGTGCCTTACACTGGCAGAAGGCCCCATCAATAATGGCACATCCTACCTCCACCAGATGGGATTCAGGGGGAAAAAAATGGCTTTTCTGCTTACCAGCATCTTCAAGAAAAAGTACAGATACCAAAGCTAGAAAGGAAGAAAAAAATTGCCTGATATACAAGATGGGGAGAAGAGTGTGCTTTCTATAAGAACCTGATATTAGGGGAAATATGATTTATAATATAATATAGGAATATAAACCAGGAAGCAGCCACAGCTTGGCTGCTGTCTGTGCAAAGAGCCTGAGACTCCTCTTCCTCAGCCTTGGTGCCAGGTAAGCTGGGCAGGCCTGTCCTGAGCTGGCTGTGGTACCTAAAGCCAAGATGTGTCTCGTGCCAGGCTGAGGTGTTTTGGGTGCTGTATTTGGGCACAGACCTGCAGGACATGTGTGTGTGGGTGTGTGGGTGTGTGGGTGTGTGGGTGGATGTATGTGGATGTGTCCCAGGCATTGCCATGAGCACTTGATCAAGACCTCTGCAGTCAGAGGCACTCCCTGGCTCAGCCAGCACAGCGATGCCTCGGGCACCATTCCAGAGTTAGGGCAGAGTAACTTAAAATAGCATCTGATGACTCTGGGTAGTGGGACTTAAAATAGCATCTGATCCTCTGAGCTGTGAACTGGTGGGGCAGGGGCACGTTTGGCACACTGAACTGAATCCAGCAGGCCCCAGTGGAATGCTGAGGTCAGTGTGAGAGCTCAGGAGGATCAGTTTTGCCCAAACTGCAGTGCTTCTGTAGCTAACATTTTACATGCCATCAGTCCTGTTTGGGCAGGGGGAAGATTAAATGGTATTTTGTAACCCCTTCCCCACACCAGCCTCTCTGACACTTAATCTGCATCTTGTTTAAGTCTGACCTTAATGCTGATTTTTCCCATGAACTTTTCCCCGTGATGTGCTGCTTGAGAGGCTTGAAAACAAAATACCTGTTCCTGAGCCTAAGGAGGATCAGGACAGAAACTCTGCTTTGCATTTCCCAGAAAAAGAATCAGGCTCAATGTCCTTTGCACCTGGACCAAGCTTCAGCTGCTATTTGCTCTGCAGCTTGCAGAGATTAGTCAAACATTTGGGCAGCAGCTCTAAGCCTATATGGCTTGAGAAGCAGAAAAGTTAAACACTGTAAACAAAAGTCTTGGAAATATTTAAACTTTCTGATAAGAAAATCTGAAGTTAGGAATTATTATTTTTCTCTTGGCTACCACAAAGGTTTTAAATGCTGCTAATGCTTTCTTTATACCCTGCTGAGGATCTTTCCCCTTTCCTGTCCAGTGTGGCAGTGCTGCAGACAATGGAGTGATTGTAATGCTGGAAAAGCAACAGATGGAGATGGATGAAATGGTCTTAAACCTCAGTGTGTTTTTGTGTGCCTGTGAAAGAGGGTGGTGAGAGCAAACCTGAGCTCTGGATGCCCTTATCCTTTATTTCAGCATGGTTGCACTCACATGAAGTAGAGTGTGACATTCCTTGATCTCAGGAGGGCAATTTCTAGGGATGATTTGGTGGCCCTTTCAGCACAGAGCTGGGTCTTGCAGGCTCCTCTCAGGAGAGCAAGAGGCTGCAGGTTGGCTGCAGCCCAGGGTGTACAGAGGAGCTGCTGAAGTGTCTGGTTGAGCTGAGGCCAGAGGATTTTTCATTTGAACAGAAAAAAAAAATCCAAATTCCTCTGTAGAGCTGGAGAGGAATTTTCAGCTATAAAATGTGATTTCTACAGAATCCGAAGTTTCCATGGGAAGCTATCACTTTTAACAGAGGAGTTCAGATGTTTCCACTGGGAGAAATGAGGTGAAATGGTGTGACCCTGATCTGAACTGCTCCCTCTGGTCCCTCTTAAAAGACCTGAGCCAGTTTGAGCAAAGCTGTTTCCCTGACAGTGACAGTGACTCCTGTACCTGAGGCAGTGACCCTGGATGGGAACAGAGCCCTGGGGTGCCAGGGAGGCACCACGGGCTCTGGGACAATTGGTGGCTTTCTGGGAGCCAGAGCTGCAGCCTGGACTGAGAGCAAACACAACCAACCAGATCTGGTCCTCCAGCTCTACACAAAGGTGAAAACGAGCTTTAGCACAGAGTCCAGATTTTTCAGGCTGTTGGAAATGCATTAAACTGCTGGCATGGATAAGCACAACCCTCACCTTGATTTAAAAGTTTTGAAGTGAAACAGTTGAGGATTTTTCAGCAGATTCATTTATTTGCTTTTTTTTTTTTTATTTGCAGGAAGTTTGTTCTTATGAAAATGTTATAATTTTAAACCTTTCATCCACCTTACAATTAAAATGAATTCTGAAATGTGTAGCTTTTCCAAGTGACAGGAATTAGTGATGGGTTTCTGCTCTACCAAAGCTCTTTAAACTTCTAACTCTCATGTTAAGATTAAATAATTTAACTGTTCTGTTAATCATTCCATGCTTGAATACAATTTCTGAATTAAATGTTCTAATTCAGTGGTATTTCCACGAATTCTTGTACTGCCTGTTAGCTATAACTCCATTTAGAGTGTATTTACTGTTGAAAAGATTTATTAGGTTTAATTCACCTTCTCTGCTGCCTTGTCAACATCAGAGGCAGCTCTGCTGAGCTCAGAGGAGTTACTTTTGGTTGGGAGAAACATCAATCATGTAGCTGCAAAACAAGTGAACTAATTTTGAAACAAGCAGTCTATATTTTCATGTAAATTGCTGTTAAAATGTTATGCATGCAATGGTCACTAGGTGCAGAGAGTAGAAACTTATGAGGAAATTATTTTTATAACATTTAAATTTTTGCCTTAGGTGAGAAAGGAACACAGTCAGAAAAATACAGGATAGCAGCAAATAGCTCAATTAAAAATCAAAATATTAGCCTGTTTGAAATTGGGCATCTCTCCAAATTATTCTTTTACCTGGCATAAATATAATTTATTTTATACCTAGCTTTATTTAAAGCTGTATTTGCTTAAGGACAGACTGAAATACACAGCTCTTAAGCATTCTGAGAGAGTCTTAAACATCGTGCCTGGTAATTTTCTATTTCCCACTGCTCTCCTGAGAGCCCAACAGTTCATTCCCTCTTGTTTTCTGGAGCTTTAATCTATATTAGAAAACGTTGACACACTTCTTCAGCTACATGAAAGTGCCACTAATGGGGATCCCATCTGACATCAGAGGAAAGGGACTTTGAAGAAAAATCACAGAAAATTGCAAATAAAGGAGAAATGAATCAAGGTAGAAAATCCACAGCTACTTCCCCCAATTGATTACCAAGTATGATGTGAATTCTGCCTTTGATTTAAGTTGCTGCTTAGCACAGTGAATGGATTTTAAGCAGTGTATTTTACACAATGAGATACATGAAAAGTCTTGTTTGGAAGAGCGGCATTATTCTCCGTTTCTATTTTTGCAGTGGCAACACCTCAGATTATGACTCCATTGTATGAGGCCGGTGCAAACAGGCTGAGAGAGGCCCTGCAGAGCAAGCACCAACAATGAAGGTGGAGAAAGGAAATTTCCTGTCTCACAGAAAGGGAAACAAGGTGCACAGAGGGGACGTGGCTCTTCGGGGCTGCGCCGGGCAGCTGGGGAACAAAACCCTGAGCCTCAGGCTGTGGCTTCATCTCAGCACAGAGGTTGGGTTTGGCCATCCTTAAAGGCAGCACATCCTGCTGAGTGATCATGGAATCAGAACCAGTGGGCTTGGAAAAGACTTCTGGGATCAGTGAGTCCAACCTGTGACCACACTCCACCGTGTCAACCAGGCCATGGCACTGAGTGTCCCATCCGGCCTACCTTAAACACCTCCAGGGATAGTGATCCAACTCCTCCCTGGACAGCCCATTCCAGTGTCTGATCACCCTTTCTGTGAAGAAATTCCTCCTGATGTCCCACTTAAACCTCCCCTGGTGCACTTTGAGGCCTTGTCCTCTTGCCCTGTCGCTGGCTGCCTGGGAGAAGAATCCGACCCTCATTTGGCTACAGCCTCCTGGCAGGGAGTTGCAAAGCAATAAAGTCCCCCCTGAGCCTCCTCTTCTCCTGGCTAAACACCCCCAGATCCCTCAGCTGCTTCTCATAGAATTTGTGCTCCACACCCTTCACCAGCTTCATGGCCCTTCTTTGAACCTGCTCCGGCACCTCAATGTCCTTCCCCGATGGAGAGGCCCAGACCTGGACACAGGACTGGAGGTGAGGCCCCAGATCCTGACCTGCTCATCCCTGCAGGATGCTCCCAGGCCACAGAATCACAGAATGACAGAATCATAGAATCATTAGGGTTGGAAAATATCTCCAAGATCATCCAGTCCACCCTTCTGTCCACCCCATCTCACACTAAACTGTATGGCAGGATCCATGTCTGCTTGTTTCTTGGACATTTTGCTCTGGCAGGTGCGAGGAGCAGCAGAGAACAGAGTGCATTGTCCATGTGTACTTTTGGAAAGTTAAAGTCCCTGCAAAATTTTATTTGAGCTGTTTTCCCTGACAACATGATTAGAGTGGTGAAGCATTACTGCTGCTGGAAATTGATGTTGAGCATCAGCAAGGCACACATTCCTCTCAGCCACAGCTGCCTGGCAGGGCTTGTTTCTCTGTAGTCACTGGGATGTTGCTGAATTTTTAGGCATTCTGCAATTTTCTATTGATTTTTAATGAAACATGCTGATGCTTGTATAAAAATGCACTTCAGGGTCTTGTGCTGATTTTGTCCAGAGCTGAACTCATCAGATAACATTTTTTTCCCAGTTCCTGCCTTGCCTGAGCAATGTGTCTGACAGGTGCACAGAAATCGATTCAGAAAGTACATCCTCGAAGAAATCAGGCTGCCAGATTAAGTAAAACAGATAACTAACTCAGACACCTCTGGGCTCAGCTGAAGCATACTTCTCTGCACAGACAAAAGCCAAGTTGTTTGCTTTTTTTTCTTGTTTAAAAGGGTTTTGGACATTTTTGTGCATTCTCATAGCAACAGCTTTAGAAAAGACTGAGAAACTCTCAACTCTCTGCTTTGGTGTCACAAAATTGGAGTGAACAAAATAGTCTGAAGCATTTTATACTAAGCCCAGAGGAGTTTCAGGTGACCAATTGCTGGAAGTGTTCAAGGTCAGGCTGGATGGGGCTTTGAGAAACTTAGTCTACTGGAAATTGTCTCTGCCTATGGCAGGTGGGTCAGAACTAGATGATCTTTAAGGGAAGTAAATTAAGGCCAAATAATTCTCTGATTTTTGGATGGGTTTAGCCATTTTGTGCCACACTCTCACTCATACCAGTGGTGTGAGTGAGCTCTGGTGTGGAGAACTGGTTCAGAAAGGCTGCAGGGGTGGAAACTTGGATTTGCAGGGGTATAGTGGGGCCAGGGCTCTCATGTAGCAACCCCAGGTTGCATTTTGAAGATCTCTGTTGCTGCCACAGACTGGAATTATTAAGGATATCCCTTTGACTGCTTTCTAACCCATCCATATAAGGAGAGCTGCCACCGAGCTGCACCGGGAGAGAAATTCAAGGGGGAGGATGCTGCTGGTTTTAAACCCTCTCTGACGCTGCCTGCATGAGCTGGAGGGAGCACCCTGGACATCTGGGATGTGTAAATCTGTCTGCCCAGCTGCCAGCTAATGCTCTGGTGCACTGGGAACTCTGCTCTGCAGTCAGTGACCACATTGTGTGCTCAGCCACAGCTTGAGGCCAAACAAAGTGGAAGGGAAGACGAAGCAAGCGTGGACCACAGAGCTGTGGCCAAAAGCCCGAAGGCACAGCTGAAGTACAACAAAAGGAATAACTTTTGTTTAAATTGCTGATATTTCTAGTGCTCTGAGCAAAACATAATTTCTATTTTCCTTCTGCCTGTGTTTTTCTGTTCTCGTTCCACCCAACATTTCTCACAGGGAGGCAGGGCATAAGTGAAACTCAGAAGGCAGAATGAACTCAGTTGCTTTCACCTAGTGTACCTTATCCATCTGTCTTTTTCTTTGGTCCCAGGGTTATCCAGGGCTCTTACATCAAGGAAGAAACAGGACAAAGTCTGTGTAGAAAAGGGTTGGATGCAGATGTTACACAACCAGGCAAGGAGAAGAGGCAGGGGAAGGGCTGTGCAATCTTGACCACGAGGAACTGGGAGCAGGAGGGTGAGAAAAATGCTGCTTGGGGTGGTGTTTAATCCAGTGGCAGCCTTGCAGCCCTCCCACTCCCTGCACTGCTGCCCCTCTGCCAGCTCTCATGGCAGCTCCCCCTCAGGGCTCCCCATCAGCCAAAGCCCCTCTGCAGGTCAGGGTAACAGCTCTGCTGCACCTGAACTGACCCAGCCCTGGTGGAATATGGACATTTTACATGCCCTTCTGAGAGGTCATGGTGCCATGGAGACCCCAGAGGACCCTTTTCCAGCAGCAGGCTCTATGTGCATACACAGGGTTTGCTTTGTGTGCCCCTCTGCCAAGTAACATTTTCCACAGATGCTGGCTGGGATCAGTCTGCACCTGCACATGTGTGTGTAACCCAGGCTGTGATTAGCCCATTTGTCTGAACAACTGTGGTTTCAGCTCTTTTTTCTTCCCCACCCCCCCCTCATGCTCACAGCTCCCCTTTCTAACAATTTGATCAGCTGCATGCAGCAAACCTGTGCTGCAAAATAGACACACTGCAATTACTGCCCTTTCCTACCACACAAAGTGAACTTGCTGTTCCTCTCTTTCTTCTCTGCCAAACAGCCACTTTGTTGTTTATTTTCAAAGCATTTAGCATCATAGCTGAAAATTAAACTGCAATATCTGTGGGCTATACCTGCATTATTAAATAAAACTGAAAATATTCATGGAGGGCTTTCTCTGGTTTAACATACATACTTTCATATTAGATTGTCAGGGCTGAATTTCATAGAATCACAGATTAATTAAGGTTGGAACATAAGATCATCGAGCCCAGACATTAAGTCCATCTCTGCCATGTTGCCACTAAGCCATGTCCCCAAGTGCCACATCTACATGTCATTTGAACACTTCCAGGGATGGTGATTCCACCACTTGCCTGGGCAGCCTGTTCCAGGGCCTGACCACCATTTCAGTTTGATATGGTTCCTAGAGAGATGCTGGAGGAAAGGGGCAGCTCTTTCAGTGGCTATAAACATGGCAACATTGAAAGGCTTCCTGGTCTTCTTTGAGAGCAACCATTTGGAGACAGAAAGTTGGGAGTGACTTCCTGGCTTGTTTCATCCTTGGAGACAACTTAGATTGGAGATCGTGGTAGCCATGTAAAGTAGTTGATTTAGTGACTGCTGAAATATGTAAGGATTAGGGATCCTTTGTAAATCAGAACCAGGATTTGGAGGAGGATGGGAAAGAGAGAGCACAGGGATGACTGCAGCCTTCTCTCACTGCAGGATTTCTCCCTGCCTGCTGGTGTAACTGCACCACATGCAATCGGTTTAAAACCAGCAGAAGGACTGTGAATCAGAATCTGTGGTGGAAATCCCTCTGCCCAAACTCACTGGAGCCACAGCTCTGTGACAGAGGGATGTGATGCAGAAGCCTGGCATGGGAGCAGGATGGATGGAGTCTCTCTGTCTGAGGTGCACAGCTCTATTTTTGGCAATTTAACTGCACGGTCAGTGATGAGTCTGGTCTGATGCAAGCTGGCAGGCTTCACTGCTGAGGTTCAGATGGCAAGCACTGCTGCTTGGTGCATATTCCTGAATAATTTCCCTTTCATCTTGCCATACTTCTGTATTTTCTAGCTGTTTTGAAATATGTCTCTAGTCCACATGTATGGAGATGTCTGCAAGGCAGTGCTGCCGGTGGACTTGACAGCACCTTGCCCTAGATACTGAAATGTCAGTACAGCCTTGCCATCCTAAAGATTTATGCAGCAATTCTGCCTGGAGAGCAGGAGCCTGCTGCTCCCCTGTGTGTCTGGACAGGCTGGTTAGATATTCTGGTCCTGGTTTTACACACTCTATTTTTAAGAAGCTCACACCTTGGTGCCTTCCCCTCTGACTAATGTAAAAAGGCAACCCACCTCTAATCTGATTATTAGAAGATCATCCAGCTCCACAGGTCAATGAAGAGTCAAAAGCATCATTTAATTCTTGAACTTTGCTGCTGGCCCCTGGCCGTGGCTGGTGCTTGCTGTGAATCCAAAGCAGTGGCACAGAAAGGAGCCAGGATGTGTCTGTGCAAAGGCAGCCCAGGGCCAGAGGCCAATTGTTTCCCTGAGTCGGTGGCTTTTTGTTCTTCCTGGAATTTTGCTGCATCGTGACTTGCAGATCATCTTTCTCTCAGCCAGGGAAAGAGGCTGACCCTGATCCCATTGCTGCTCTGGGGTCCTTGCTCAAAAGGACTGGTCTTACAGTGTGGGTACAGAGGAGGAGTGGGAAACACTTCCACTGGGTTTATTCGCAGTTCAATACATTGCCAGGAAAGGCCTGATAAATCCCTTCTGAGGATGTTCCTCTCAAATGCTGGTGTCTCATTTTCCCCTTTCCCCACAAGGTCATCACTGGTGTTAATCTTGCTCTGGTGGTTCACGCTGCCCTGTCCTTCCCCACTGGGGGAGAGACTTCCTGCTTCTGAGTCAGTCTGGCAGCTGGACCAGAGAGAGCAGATGGAAAAAGGGATGGGCTCTGCTCACACACTGCATCCTCCCTCTGCACCCTGACACGGAGCATTGCATCCTCCCCACTCACACCAACGTGGAGTGAAGCTCTGCCCTCTCTGCCATGCTGTGTCACCCCACAGAATCCAGGACTTATACAACCGCTGCTGGCTTGCAGCACCAAGACTTGTGTTTAGGGAGCAGCAGGCTGACTTCCAGCACGGGGATCTGTAGGGCTCATATTACAATGCTTAGGAAATACCCATAAAATATCAGCTCATTAGACACACTCAGTGGAAATTAGACACACTCGGCATCGGAGGTGCATCAACAATGAGTCAGAGTTGCTGTTTGTCACTGCAGCTCGTGGCTGAAGTGCTCTGAATAACAGCAGGGCTCCCTCAGCTGTGTTGTGTAAGACAGACAGAGGCAGCCAGGGAGGTGCTTAATGTGCTTATGGCTTGCTCTAACGTGGTCCACTTCAAACAATTTATCTTCTGAAGTCACAGAATCATGGAATCATAGAATCATAAAATGGTTTGGTTTGAAGGGACCTTAAAGATTATCTCCCTGGACCAACAAGGTGCCTGGAGCATCAAAACTGACTCAGCAATGAATGCCAGAAAAGAGTATTTTCCTGTGTCTTGTGCTGGCTTTTTATAATATGTTCATTTAAAAGAATGGCCATTTCCTAAGAAATTCCTTTTCAATTAAAGTCTATAAAAGGAAATGTTGTCTATGAAAGGTGAAACTGATTACTTTTCTCTGAAGACAGATTAAATGGGAGCTGTAGGTATTTCTTTGGAAAATATTGAATTGAGTTGAATGAAATTACAGGGGGGGAAAGGAAGCCTGGTTTTAATCAATTCTGTTGAGAATTGTGGCTAGTGCAATACAGCTCAGAGAAGATATGGATGCCCCATCCCTGGAAGTGTTCAAGGCCAGGCTGGAGTGGGCTCTAAGAAACCTGATGAAGAGGAAGGTGCCACTGCCAGGGGCAAGGAGGTTGGAATGAGATCATCTTAAAGGTTCCTTTCCACCTAAACCATGCCACTGTTCTATGATATCTTTTATCCACACCTCAGGAGGAAGAAAGACAACCTTTTGGACCTGGATGGCAAATGTATGACTTCTTCCTCCTCCTGTACCACAGGTTGTGGGTGTTGTCCACAGTCACCTCCCCGTCACGCTGCTTCTGTGCGTGTAAACGTAAAAACTATTCCTAGGAAGGTTACTTCACATGTGGGCTTTCAAACAAGTGCCAGTTGTGCTGACAGCAGAGTCAAAAGACAGGGAAATGCATCTGACAGGCAGGTGCTTTCCTTGCAGAAGACTGAGGAGATGATAGCATTCATCTGAGTGGAGGTGGTGCTTGTGTCTCTGGGCTTGCGTGGCTATGCTGCAGACCTTACACTTGCGTGACAGCCTCTGTAGCTCTGTGTGTGAAAAGATCTTTTGTCCCTTTAAATGTCACTTGCTGTCAAATTGAGGAAAAGCTTAGAAACCAATGTTGACACTTATGCAAACAGATCTAAAAAAAATTTCTGGTGAGGTTCCACTGACAAACACTTTGGCTGTGATCGTGCGGTTGGGTGCCTTCCTGCAGACCCTCTCTGATTGCTGGGAGAAGACACATATTTTTAAATCAGCTATTTGCCTTGAGATTTTTGCTGGACAGTGTTTTAGCAAGGAGTTTTGAGAGGTAGATGAATGACAGGAGAGCACAAAGCCACCAATTCTTACTGGGAACTGTATATCAGAAATGAAGTCAGGCTCTTTTGAAACTCTAAAGTTCCTTTATTATTTAAGAAATTGTCTAAATCGTTCTAATTTTCCTTTTCCCTCCTCCAAACATTTACATTTTTCTGTCCTGTTAAGTCCTACCTTGTTACCAGCCTTGAGAGCCTGAATTTTGCTCTCAGCTGTTCATGCAAACCCTCATCTTCAGCCAATTAGACACCAGCTAGGTAAAGGATTAGATTAACCTTGCATGGAAACACACAGAGATCCATGAGGTTTCCATGGGCATGTTGCATTATGCAGTGATTCCTGGAGTATGAAAAATCATTAAATTGTCTAAAAACAAAATTATGTTTTAAGTGAATCTTGATTTTTTTACTCAAATCTTTTTGATGACAAACCAGCAGACCTTAAGGTCATAGTTGAACACTTAGTTTCAGACATTAGGACCTGGGTTTTGTGTGTGCACTCAAGTTATTTTTGTGGCAGAAATAAGAACTGAGAGAACAGAGCTCCTGTAAGGTTTGTGAATTTTAAATGAGACCACGCCACTTCTGTCTTTCTGTCTCTCTGCTGCTAGAAACTGCCCCAGAAGTTTGTCCTGCCAAGGTGGCTGTTTGTCTGTCTGTCAGTGACACAGTCTCAAATTTGTCTGGAGAGCACGTAGGAGCTGCACTCTCAAGAGACGTCTGCTCCTAAAAGATGTCATCCCTTCCAGGCTTCCCAAGGTCATGATTCACCATGAGACTTGAAAATCTGACATGACAGGGAATAGTGGGACAATCTGGTAAGTACACTCAGAGGCTGAGTAAGCTGTCTTTTTTTGTATTGCTGTGTAAGCTTAAAAATGCAGAGAAACTCCATCGACTGTGCTACCAAACTTGGTGTTTTTCAGCCTGCTCCTCTGCTGCTGTAGTGACTTTTGTGTAGATGCCCAGAGCCCCCAGCCTGTTGCTTTGGTTATGTTTTCTGTTCTTTGGTGTTTCATCATTTCTGATGTCTCTCTTGGGTAGAATCCCAGTGAGTCAATGGAAAAATTGTGTTGATAGTATTGAAAGCTGGAACTGGCTTTTAAGACCCTCTTCCTAATTTGACCTTGACACTGACTGTAATTCACAACATATGAAACTAGAAGGATAATAATAGCCTAGGAATGAAGGTTAACTGTCACCCTTAGAAGTGAAATCACTATGCAAAGTGGATACTTGTGCTCACCCCTCTGTACTCTGTTATGCTCTGGTCTTAGAGATCTTTCTTTAGGATAGTAATGATCACTGGCACAAAAGGTTTAAGAGCTGTCACTTTGAATATGAAAAGAAAAAAAAAAAGATCATGAGCCATGTGAGATGATTTAAGCTGGTGTTCAAGATCAGCCAAACCAGAAGAAAATGGTCATTTGGAGTTCTGTCCCATTAATCACAGGAGCTTCACACCTGCTGTGATGCCCCTTCTGTGGCTGTATGGAAATCAGCTCTCAAAAGCAGCACATGGCTGGTGTGATCCAACACCAAATGACAGCTGAAGTTTAGGGCACTGCTTTGGACTCTCAGATCACCCAGGAGAGCTTGTCCTTGCTCTGAAGGCAGGATCACAGGCTGCATGTAATGATGAATAAGGATGATTGCAGCTGAGCTTGTTGGCTGGGATACCATACTGTCTTCAGCCCAGGCACAAGAGGTGTTGCTCATGTATAAAGACATATTTGTACTAAGAAAGTAGGGAAAGGAAGAACAAAATACTCCAGGAAGGAGCTTTCAGAAGCACTAAGTTCTGCTTAGAACTTCTGCTTAGAAGTTGAAGACTCATTTTCACTTCAGAAGAGAGGCAACTCTGGATCATGTGCTGTACTCAGATGTGTGTGTGCTGCATCTGGAACACAATGAGGAACATATCTGCTGAGAGAGTAGTGAGGCTGAACTCTACACAACATGAAAAGCAGCCAATGCCTTTGCTGTATGCAACATACTCAGGAGAATGGCTCTGTTGTACCCAGCTTTCCATAGGAAATGAAAGAGCCTGCATTGTCCTTTCCAGGCACAGCCTGAATGCAAATCCATAAATACGGTTAATATGGCTGTTCTGTTTCCACAAGTTTGTTCTTATAGTCTCTACTTACTAAAATGTTAAGTCCTTAATTGAAATTCCACCTCCAGTGGAACAGCCCTCCATCAGCTGTCCCTGGGAAAACAGAGCAATGACAGCAAAAGCATTGTGATGAGCTTTTCTATCCCCTCCTGGTGTTTTTTTTTAATTTTCCATTATTTTGGCTAAGAGGTCAGAACTGGTCTGGAAACTAAGTTGTGCTTTTGATTCTCTATTATTGAGCAAAACATAACATAATTTAAAACAACTACCAAAATCAGAAACCAGTCCTTGCATAGCTTGGGAAGGGCCTGCTTTAATAAAAATTTTTTTTCCAATGATCCTGTGACTCAAGCAGCACTGAGTTACCATACCCATCTGGCCATATATATTTAGATATAAATTGTTTTTCACAGCAGAGAATGTTTGCACATAATTTTACATAAAGAGGTGAAAGTTGTCGTAATTTTCTTGTCCTCCTCCTCTCTTTCTCTTCCCTGTCTCCTTAGATTTAATTATTGCTTTTTGTCCTTGTTCCTTCGACGAGTAACCTTTAACAAAAAGCTCTCTGCTCACACAACACAGTTCTCCAAAGACAATTATGTGAGGCTTGAAGATATTACATGCAGGTTCACAAGAAGGGATAGGGGAGAAATAGGGTCCCAGAAAACCTCCTGACTGCATATCTACCTGCCAGTCCAATGCAAGACATTGGAAATGGGAAATGGCAGGTAGCAGGAAAATAGCAGATGGCAGATATCTCCCAGAGGTGCTGACAGGTGATTTGGTGTCTAATATTTGCACACATATAACATCTTATGAATATATGCTAAATATGGCAAAACAGAATCTGCCATAGGCTCTACTATGGATCTGGTTATCCTTGTACTCAGTTAATGTCCTTAGGGGACATTGGTATTCTAAAATCAATGGCTTTTTGTAGGAACATGTTTACACACACACACATGCACTCACATATACATTTAGAAAGAATTTCAGGTGGGCTTTGCAGATTTAAAACACTCTTTTGTCTTCATCACTTGCCATGAGCTGGCTTCAGTCCCTTCTCTGTCCAGGAGACTTTCTCACTGTTTGAAGAGATCCACCTCCCCCAGGTTTGACTTTGGTGGAATTGCCGCTGGTTTCTACAGTTTGAGGCAGGCAGTGATATTTTGTAGCTCTGAAATTGATTAGGAGGAGGAGGAGGAGGAGGAGAGAGGAAGAACACATAAAAGCAGAGGGGGAGGAGGCAGGCAATCCATCAGACAATGTGGAGTGTTTCCCAGCATCATTTAATGACTGCTTTGAATGGCTGAGAAATTACACCAGAAGTCTTACAAAGGCAGAATATATGTTTCAATGTATAATTATATGGTTATATTGTAGTCATAGGGGTAATTATCACAATTAAAAAACTCCCAAATCATTAATCTGTGCTCTGTCTGTTCTGTTTTATTTCTGCATTACAGCTATTTCATGCATCATAAAGTATTATCCACTACAGGAATTGGAAATTACTTGTTTTATATTGTTGTGGTTTTATTTTGCATCAATCTCTACATGTTGTCAATGCATATTTCTCAAGAACAATTCACTGGCAAATAATACTGCTGAGGACCAAAATATCTCGGACCAAATTTTGATGCACATACTGCCTGCAAATGCTGTCCCAGGTGGCTCAGGCTGTCAGGATCTGACCCAGTCCACAGCATTTCATTCAACAAGTGGCAATCTCTCATCTGATCCATGTGGGCATTTTATGGAGAAAAGTCCTAAATGTCAAGCCTTATAACTTGAACATATGTTCCTGCCACCCACCATGGGCTAGTAATATTCCAGCTCAAAAGGCACTCTTGATTTTGCTTGTCTTGTACATGATACATGAGCATGCTTGTTTATGTGAAATTTGGGAGAACAAAGGCTAACTTGATCTCACCCTTCCAATAGGTTATATATTTTTTCAACCCTGAAGCAAAATTCTATGTCTGTATGTTTTGGCTTTTAAACTCAATAACCTGCAGGCCTCAAACACATCAGAAAAGAAATGGAAATCTCATTATTACACAGAAGGTTTAAAACTTAAAACCAGAGGCTAGATCAACAGCAAATGGGACACCACAGATATGCCCTTCTCCTTGGGACTTCCACTGGATTCAGGATGGAGGGATGCTGTGAAGGTTGTTTTACTTTGCCTGTGCACTCTTCAACCATCACAGTATGTTGATGGTACAATGGCTTTTTTTGGATATTACTGTGGATTCTTATTTGACCAGATAAACAGGACAAGAACAGACAGTGTGACTTTAGGAGGTGAAGATGTGATGTTGGGCCGTGTGAATGAGCATCCACTCCCTGCCAACTCTTCCTTTGAACTGTATATCTGCATTGACTGTGCCACAGGAATTTCACTGGGCAGTGGAATTTTAGTAAAAAGCTTTTATTCTAAATTTTAGGCAGTTTGAAGGTCATTTAGGCTATTCTGTATGTATGAACTCAATTTAAAAAAAGAGGATTCTTCTGCCCTGAGCTTCCTATTCTCTCTTCCTCCCTGCTCCCTCTGGACTTTTACCTTGCTGCTCTGTATTGTTTTTCCACACAGTCCCTGGCTTTGATGTCTGCAATGCAGGAATTTTTTTTCCTTTACACACCTTATTTTTGAAACCTTCTATTATTTTTGTGACCTTTTGGGATACTTTCCATTCCAAGAGCATTCTTTGCAAGACAGACTTGATATAGAGAGAAATAATCCCAACTTGGTTTTACGGGACATGTTTTTACACCCTGATGGAGTGGGTTTTTAACCCTTCAGTGTCCTTCCCCATGCTCCCACGGGTGCTGTGCACAGCTCTGGTTTGCACCCACGGGAGTGTGGAGCTTTCCCAGAGCTGTGTGGGTTGCTGTGTTGATGGGAAAGGCTGTCTCTGGAGGATGCTGCCACCAAAAGCAAAATGCCTCTGTCTGCCATCCAACTATTTCCACACAGCCAACAGTTTTAAGGCTTTATCTGCACGTATATCCCCTGAAGGGAGTCTCTGATATCCTGCACTGTTGGTTTCCTAAGGGAAGAAAAAAAAACCCTGCTTGGAGCAGACCCTTTGAGGGATTCAAAGCTCCCTGGAGGAATGCAGCCCTGAACCGAAGGCGTCAGGTGCAGCTGATCCCGGGAAAGCTCAGGGCTTACGAGGGTTGAGTGGGCCATGGAGGGGGGAAGGAAGGGTTTCTGGCTGGAACCCAAGGCCAGGCAGCTGGAGATTTACAGAGCTGCTCTATCTGCCCTGATTTCTTGGATGTGGAACAGCCACTGAGGTGTGCGGAGGGCGGTCGGGGACTCGGCAGGTTAAACACAAACCCACGTATGAAATGGGAATTGCAGCAAGGAATCCTTGCTTTTCAGCTGCTGGATATACAGGAACCTGTATCCTGCTGGGCTGGGATATACAGAAACCTCCAACATTGTACATGATTTCTGTGTGTTCCACACAGGGACACTGATGCTATTTTTTTTTCAGAGGCAAGCCCTAGAAAGCGTGGCTGGCTGACGTGGCTGCCAAAGCTCTGCCACATGGGCTTTGCTTGTCAGAAGTGAAAAACATGGCTGGTGCTTAAGGCACTTCCAGAGTAAACATCAGCAACAGTCCCTTCAGTTCTGAGACAGGCAGTTGTGTTTAAAAATGCTTCAGTCCTAGTGAGAAAGGCTGTGGGTCAGGGGACTGTTTCCCAGGGTTTGTTTTTAACCCTGTGGATGTTTTTTAGGGACTGCATGGGCTCCTCTGAAGTTTCCAGTTTGGCTGTGCTGGGGCCAGTGATGCTGGCTGGTGTCTGAGCCTACGCAGAGGGGACAATGCTGGATTGTTACAAATGAAACTGGTGCTGAACAGCATAGGGGCTTTGCATCATCTGCTAGAAACCAGGAATTAAATTATTTTTTGCTTCCATCCTACCAAAGAAAATTTAAATCTAAGCCTTCAGCCCATGGGGGTCTTGGTGGGGCCAACCCTGTGTAATTTATGCAAAACAAAAGCAGGAGGATGATCATTCTCACTCCCTATAGCTGGCAGACAAAAAGATTTGGATCACTTGTAGGCCCTTATGAGATGCAAGAACAGCATCATTTCATCTGTGCCTGAGTGCTTCAGCACAGTCACAACACTGAATTGATGGCAAAAATGTGTGGCAGCAATTACTGCCGTGAGGATTGCTCTGGAAAGAAACACAAAAAATTCATTTAACTCCTGCACTTGCCACTGTAAGGTAATTTGGACATGCTCTATTCCCAGCACAGTTGTAAATTTAAAAATAAGCAAAGCCAGGGCTGTAGTTGGAGAGGGACTGGATGGTGCAACTGATCAAAATGTGCTCCAGAACACACTGGAGTACAGTTTACAAAAAGCTGCCTTTTAAATCTTATGCCTACGATCTATTTCATTCTGGAACAAAATATGGTTCTTCCAGCCTACAATATGGAGTGAGTCATAGTATTGCCATTCTGCTCCCAGCACAATTGGAGCATACCTATGGTATGAAGTGGGAGAAATACTTGGCCCAGAAGAAAGCTCCAGAATGTTTTTTTATGTACTGTCAAGACACGCTTAATAAATGGGGAGTATTCTTTCCGTATTGCGTAATTCCGACTTTCCTCACTCTGGGCTTTTTTCAGCAGGACACGCAAGTGTGTGCTTATCTTTAATGAGTCTTTAAACCCAGATGAGTGTAAACATGATTATGGGAAGGACTTTCCTTGCCATGCATGGAGGCAAAAGGCGTATTTACACCTGCACGGGGGCTGAATGAAGATATGGAGGGAGGCTTTTAGTGGCAGAAAGCACAAGAACTCGCTGTGGTCCACAGTCCCTCACTCTGCATTTCTGCTGTTCCCCTCGGGGCAGAGTTCAGTGATCTCCAGCATCACTCGTGTGGGTATGGACTCAGCAATGCTGGGAGAAACAGCGTGAAGGGCAATAAAGGGACAGCCTGGCTGCCCAGCTGGAAAGGCTTTGGGGCACAGGGTGAAATCCCTGTCCTGGCCGTGCCAACAGGAATGTTGCCTTCAGCAGAGTGATTACACTCCCTGTGTAAGAACAGACACTGAAACAGAAAAGAAATCACGATGTGATGGCCGACTGGGAACTGTTTTGGCAAAGCAAACAGGGCTTAAACTTCAAGCTCTTCCAGGGGAAGAATAAAAGCAGGAGCAACTTTAGTGCACACGGTGGGGGCAGGCGGGGCGGGCTGTGGGTAAGGCTTTGGTCCATGACACAGATGATTTGGCCATGATTCCTGCCCTGCAGCTGTGTGACCCTCCCAAGCCAGTGCCTCCCTCCAAATAAAATGTGAGTATTGACACAAACCTGCTTTTATGTATTGCTGTGCTTATGCTGGAGACTGCTTATGGGTTGAATTTAATGTTTGCTTAATATATTCTACTCCTTGATGTTAAATACTGTTACTATTAACTGCTGTGATTCCTGCTGCCCACAGGGCTTTAATGATCAAGGTCATCTAAAATAACAGTGGTGCATTTTGTTTCTAAGCATTCAATAGTGTGCAATGTGTTACTTAACATTAGGCAGCGTATGCATTATTATGCCATGCTCATATATGAAGTGTGTTTTTTGACCAAACAGCCCAGAAACCTTTCTTGCTCTTGGTAATGAGAGCTCCCAGAATTGGAGAGCTCATGAACATTTGAACCCTCCAGAGTGTGAAATAATAATGGCCAGCTGGTGCCATTTCAGTGGGGAAAGCAGTGAGCAAATGGCAAAGATATGAGAATTAAATCTTGTTTATACCACACCACTGAGGACCACTAAGAAACTGGTTTGGTTTGGTTTTAAGAGGATTTCAAAACAAAGGGGTTTCTCAAAAATCTCTGCCCTCTCAGAACAGCAACATTCCTCTGTACACTCAGGATCTTTGGACTTTGAGTTAGGAGCAGATTCTCAAATAAAAGATGGATTGACTCCTGCTGAGATCCTCTGGAGAAATTAGGATGAGAAAAATGTCAGGAAATGTACCCCTATATATCTCTTCAAACCCATCCCCTTCAGTTAAAATGCTAAATTGTTGCTGGTATGTTCATAAGGCAGCCTGGGGTGTCTGAGTGTGCTCCCTGAGGCTTAACAAAGGGATGATGGAAGTCAGACACTCCTCAGGTTATATCTACCTGGTCAGTGATAGATTGGTGTCCAGAAAACCAGGGCTAAAGTAAGCTGTGGGTGAGTTATGGAAAAATTATATCTTCTTGTAATCACAGGAACGCACCAGGGACAAATTAACTCAGTCCTATGAATAATTTCATCCTCATAACCTCATAACATCCTCCTTCTGTTCAATTTGTAATTTCAAGGTGAAACAAGGGCTGTATCCTTTTGAACTCAGGACCACATCTCTTAGCCTGTGCTGCCATGTTTGCCTATGTTTGCACACTCAAAAAAAGCTCTTTTTTTCACCCAAGGCTATGTGGATGATGGCAAACTGCAGAGGTTTTTCCTAGCAAATATGCTTTCCCTCTTGAACATTTTTCCCTGGAGTTTTTCCCACCCCTGTTCCTTCAGACATATTGATCTCCACAGTCTCACTTCTTCCTGGTATAAGATCTGTTTTCTTTTAAGACAGCTACAAGTCTGGGAAATACACACCCTGGTGTCCAAGAGGGCAGAGGGAGGTATTTCTAGAAATAGCTGGATGACAAACAAACCACTAGAAGTTCTAGTCTTGGCTACCTTACTATAAACTCAGCCCATAGACTTTTTTTTTCTTTTTCAGAACTGAGGTTTCCCATCTGCCAATGGGTGAATATAAATCCCAGCAGATGTTAAAGAGACATCTGGAGTGTATCCATTGCACTCCCTGTGTCAGTGATCATCTCCCAGTTACTCTGTACTTTTGCTGAGCTAAGGGAATTTGTGGCCTCCCCTCCAACTGGGTGACTGCAGAAATTGTGATGTCAAACATCCTCTGTTACAGCTACCAAAGTCTCTGATGCTGAGACTCCTACTGAGCACTTGTATTTCCATAGCCAAGGGTTTAATGACCACCCAAACAAACCAGTCTATAAATTAATGCAGTGGGTGCTGAGGGTGGGCTTCCTGCGGGTCTGCAGGGAAGACCCTGATGGCTGTGACAGGATTCTTGGCCATGGAGGAGCTGGGAACCTTCAGCAGCTCAGGAAGCTGAATGAGGGGATTTGAATGTCTTAGAAGTCAAAATGAGGGGGGAGGATTTCCCAAGGAACCCAAAATGTCTGTTTCCAAGCTGAATTTGAACGGGATCTCCAGCTCTACAAGGTGGCTTCAAAAACCCTGCCCTAATTTTCCATAAGAGGTAGATACATTTTTCATCCTCTCACATCTGGCCATGGCCTGAGGTGTGCAGGCAAGATAGAAAACTTTTCCAGCCAAGTACATAGTTTTCTGCCCTGGGAAAGACTCCATTGTGCAGTGTGAATGCCAAAGTCCAGTTTCCTTCTGGGCTCTGCACATTTTTTGAAGTTGGTGTTTATTTTGCCTGATCTGCCCTGACTTTCTGGTTCCTGTTACTGTTCTCTCCTATTGTTGCTGGTGAACTCTGGCCCTTACCAGGATTTTGGTGGGGTTGCTTTTCTCTGAGCAGGTACATGGGAGATTTCCCAGAATTGGAGAAATGGCATCTGTATTCTCCTGCTGATCAACCTCTTATTCTTCTGATTATTACAAAACATGGAGACAAATAAAGCTCATTAATGAGCCCCTGCAATTAACAGGGATTGAAATAGAGAGGGACATTAAAACTGTTGTCTTTTCTTAGCAAGAGGCATCTGTGAAATGATTTTGGGGAAAATTCCCTGAAATGGAAACTACAGGTACTTCTCTAATTGTTTATACAAATTAATGCAACAAAGAACGAAATCTGGGAAAAAAAAATCCCCAAACATATGGCTTGTTCGTAATCTAATTCTTTGACAAAAATAAAGCACAGAACTATTAATATATAAAAATTTCCCTGCATGTTCTGTAACTATATAAGGAGAAAATGGATACTTTATTCTTGAGAAATTATCTCCTGTGTGTCTGTATCTTTATTCTGATTCCTTGGGAACTTGGAATTTTGCACAGAATTGCATTAATTAAAATACCTGCTTCTTTTTCTTATTTTACTCATCTATTGTCTTTTTACCATTTGTCATACATTCCTTCACTTCAAGGATTTCCTGACTTAGATGTGCTTGGCCCCAGCTCTGTGAACTTTCCAAAACCAGACTAACCCAAGACTTGTGTGAGCATAGCCAGCCTTGAACAAAGATTGCCTAAAAATCTATCACTTCTTCCTTTTTCGATCTGAAAATGTATTTACCACAATTTCTTCATGCTGAAGATCGTCAGACTAAAAGCCATTTATTATGGCAACAGGCATAAATATTTACAACTAATAGAGGCTGTATCTAATTTTAGGCACCCACACCCACCATGCTGACTGGGAGAGGAAACCAGTCTCTTTCAGGTTATGCTTCCAGCTCTTCTAAGGAAGAAAATCCATCAGGCACCCTCAGTAGTGACTTCTCACTACTTCTGTTGTCTCTGTTTTATTTCTTGCCTGACAGCTCACAGCAGGAACACATTCAAATGGGTTGCCCACATAGGAAATCTGAAATTCAGTGGTCCTCAGACACCCCAAATGAACTTCCTTAGGTCAGATGTAATTCATGCTTATGACAGGATTTTGAGCCCTCCCTGGAGAAGCTCCTGGGAAGGATTGACTGGTTTAGCTCCAGGCTTATGGAATGAATCCCTCCTATCAAACAGCAGTGCCTTGGTTTGTTAACATGACAGACAACAGAAATGCAGATATATGGGAGGGATCCTGGAGGTGATGTGACAGAAATGGGAATATAGGTTGAATTTCAACTGAACTGATTGCACAGAACCAAATTCCCCTAACAATAATGGTGTCCTTCCTCAGTGAATGCAGAATGAGCTCCCAATCAGGTCCTTTACTTAATATTTTCTCCATAATTTACAAGCAGAATTTCTAGAATGTGGCCACAGACACCTCCCTCCATGTTCACTGGGCAGCACAGCTAAGTCCTTGTTTCAGTGTCACTGACTTTGGGGACCACTCACTGGGGCAAGATTGTGTCTGGCAGAGGGAAGACATCCCTTGAAAACCTTTGAAAGTGTTTGGGGTAACTTCCTTCTTCTGGGAATCAAACATATATCGTCTTATAAATCAGAAATGTGGATTTATTGGACATTTACATGATGACAGAAGTCATCAAAACAGAAGAGGAAAAAATCCCTCTGCAGAAATCTGTACCAGAGACAGTGAAAACAGAATGAGCAACACACAGCTTAAAGACTGTTTTCCCTTCTCCTGAGCACTTGCCTTGTTCTGCCATCAGGTTTGCCAAGGCTTGTGAGGATTGCCAACCTCTCCCTGCAACCACTGCAGCTCTTCATGTTGAGAGAGCCCAAAACCACACCTAAATTCATGTTATTTGAAGCACTTTCCTTGGAATTTTTTGTCTCTGCTGCACAAATATTTCATTTAGAGGAAGCCTGCCCTTGGTTAATAATGATTGCAATACAGTAACTGGAAAAAGGATAATAACAACAACTAAGTAGAACTGGCCAGGGGATGATAATTCAGCTTTGCGACAACTTCTGAGGTTTTACAATTTGTTTTCATTTTACAATGGAATGAAAACAAAACCTTCAGATATTGTGTTTTCAATTTGGGCCTTTTTGCTGCACTGTCAGAAATAACCAGAGGGCCCTGGACCTCAAGAATTTGTCCTTTCAAGTATTTGAAAAATGCTTCAGCTTTCGTGAATCAGCATTTTCTCTTGGTGGGACAGTTCATGAAAAATGCTCTGGCCAGAACTTTTGCTAACCCCAAAGGTTCAAAACTATGAGTCATATCCCCCAAAACATAGTTGTTACAAATCACTTGTTTTGTGATTTATGGACATCTTCTGGACTGTCTGCTCTTAAACATACCTTTCCCCTCCATCCTCTAAGGATGTACATTTCTTTCCCACACTTCTCTACTTCTCTCCTATTTACTTGGGCATTTTTTTGGTTCTCGTGCAGCCCCTTGGCTCGTTTGACCTTCCCCAACTTACACAATGCTGAGATAATATTTTTATGGAATTCTGTGGCAGGGGTTTGCCAGGAAAGAGGTGGCTGCTGGAATGGATAGTGGTCATCGTGGGGTGGTCCCACCACCACCCCGCAAAGCCCTGTCTGGCTGCTTGCTGGTTCTCACTCATCTCAGATGACATTTTCCATGGGGCAGAGCTGACATCTGTCAGGAGGAAGAACATCTGCTCTCATGCCCTTGGCCCTGGCCAGCTTGGCAGCATCAGAGGGAATCAGAAGAGACACCCGGTAACAATTATCACCCAGGGCGTGTGGGGCAGCTGCTATGTGTGCAATGTCTGTGGTTTGGTTTTGGACCCAGCTGCCTCAGAGGTGGCTCTGCAGGATCCATATCTGGTTCTGGCCAGCTCAATGGCCTATGCTGTACCCAGGAAAGCTTTGGGAAGACAATCTGTCTTTCTTTTTCTTTAACATTTCAGGTGGAAAGACCCTGCTCATGAGAAAAAAAGCAGCGTGGAAAATAAATACCAAGAAAAGGAAATGTGGCTATTCATTCTGAAAGCTTGAGGGAGCAGCAGAAAGGAAATCAGGACCTGGAAAGACTACATGTGATGGAAAGTACAAGGTGCTTTCTAGACAGGAGGTTTTTGTAAGAACTGTCTCATGCAGCTCACCAAGACATACTGTGAATCCATTAGGCCAGGGACAAGACTCCCCCGTGTCCTCAGGATTCTACACCCTGTTGGGCATGGTCTCAAAATACTGTTCTCCTTGCAAAGTCATTGCAAGACTTGAATTATTATTTTTCTTTTCCTAATCTCTCACGTTCATGCATTTAAATAGAAGGCAGGGGGAGAGAAACTCCAGTTGGGAGCACCATATGGAGAGAACACGAGTTTTTGCTGTTCCCCCATTATCTTGGCAGAGATTTCAATGTCTTTGTCAAACATTACTTCAGATTTGGGACCTCATTTTGTATTCACACTCTCCGTTGCTTCTTCCTTCCTTGGAAGCATTAGGAGGGACTTATGGTATTGCTACAAGGAGCTCTTTACAGGAAAGGAAGTAAATTGGGCAATATGATTCAAATGATGGAAGAATGAATTATTTCACTATTTTAGCAGTTTCCCGTGAGGGACACTCGAGGGAGAAAATGCACTTAACACTCTAAAGTATTAAAATAAAAGAACCACAGCAACCTCACCCAACTGGACTTGAACGAAACCAAATGGTTTAGGTAAATACCCAGCAGATCTTCAAGTGGCAAAATCCGTGAGAGGCTATTTCTATGCGTGGCAAGGAAAATTCTCCATATTAATGACATCATGAACTGGCTCAGCTAATTTGGACTTCATCCATAAGGCCTGGTTTCTGGCAGATTAGCTGAATTTTTTTTGAGTATGAATTCCTCTTTTAATGTTGAGATTGATCCTGTTTTCATGGGTGATATTCCTGGAAAATATTTTCTTAAAGTTGTACTTAACATATATTTTTTTATAATGAGAAGTGTTGCTCCCTTGTATTCCTGGAAAAGGCTTAAAATATCCTGAGCAGTAACTAGAAGGTAATGAGATGAAGGGAACTGTGCTGGATTTTTGGAATTCACTGGTTACATTACTGGCTACCCAGAACAAAGCAGAGCTGTACTGTGGAGGTAAAGGGTCTTTCTAGGAGCTTAAATAATAGCATCCTAATGGGCTCCTAGAAGTTGTTCGTGCTTTTGCTGAAAATTTTGATGGCAAGTTTTCAATGAGCAAAAATGGACTCAAACTAGATAGAAACTACAAGCAATTCTACAGTCTCCTTTGTGTTCTTGTTAAGCTGAAAAGGTTTGTGAGTAGCTATAACTATAGAAAAATAAAGATGCAGTTTCAAAACAGCGCTCAAGAGCTATTTTGTCATTTATATGCAGATACACCACGAGCCCTCAGGGAAGTTTGTGTGCCCATGTGGAGCCATTTGGGAAGCAGGATCATACTGCCCAAACCCAGCTGGAATGGACAACGTGAGGTCCTGGGCATTACTGCCACAAGCCATTGCTTGATACAGACAGAATAAAATAGATGGTCTCAGGAGGCATTTCCAGTGTGAGTTTGTGCCAGAGCTGAGATTCCCTTGTGGAAATGCCTCAACTTCTAAATAAAAAAAATCAAGTCTCTGCATTTCTGCTGCTCATGGAGAGAGACTTCAGCAACTGGGCTCCCAAAATTAGACATAGATGTTGACTTTACACCTAGTTATTGGAGAAAAACAGTTCTGAAATGGAGCTGGGGGCATTGCTCAGAAACCATGTGTGTCCTAGATGGGGAGGGTCTGGCCTGTGAGGACACAGCACCTGGATGGCTGCCAGATCTGAAGACGGAGCATGAGACAGTTTGTGAACTTAAAACACATTTTCCAACCTTATGGGATTTTCCTTTAAGTCTGTTCTCAGCAAAGCAGCATATTATTGCAAATAGATGCTCTTTTGGTCCCATCTCCCAGGGGATAGAAATTAATGCTATGTTTGAACATGTATGTTTTCCCACTCATTGCTGAAGCTGTGCTTCTCCCTAAAGTCTGCAGAGAGCTGAGCATGAGCAGATACTGTTAATGCCATTACTTCAAAGTTAGAGCTGGAGTCAGTGCCAGAGAGTCTTTAGTAAGAGACGTGGCCTCTGTTTGCAGGGGTTGGAAAGCAGTTGCAGTGAGTCATCTCAGGCATCCTCCTGCACTGTGGCAGGACCTTTCTGTCCAGCCCCTCTGCACAGCCCTCTTTAACTCTTTCAGGTGCCTAAGTGCTGGCTCCTGTGCTCATCCCTGGGACTGCTGCTTCCATGAGACACTTGCACACTGTCCTGAACCAGGAGTGAGGATATGGGTACAGCACTGTGCTGCTTTTTCCTTCTTGCTCCAATGCCATCACCCTCCTGACTGTGCCTCCTGTGCCACTCTGCTTGGGAATATTTTTACAGCTGTCCATCTCCTTCCTCTGGGAGTTGTTTCTCTTTTTCCCCCCAGTATTTCTCCTGTCAGTGAAAGTTTTTTCCAGCCTTTTCTTCCCCTGAGGGTGGTTGGTGTATTTATGGATTCATTGTTGTGCCAGTTCCTGAGGTAAAAAGGCAACCCTGGGGCAGCCCCACTGCTGGCTTTGCTGCTCCACTAGACACACACTGAATGTGGATGTCTGTGTTAGCTGAAATAACAGCCTGCCATGGTCCTTCATGCCTTCCCCTTCCCTGGGACCCCAAACACCACTCTGGATATGAGGACTAGCTAGGGGACAACAACTCCCAGCAAGTGACCATGTCCCCCAGGACTCTTCCAAGCCATCTTGCCTCACATATGACTTTCCATTTAAGAAGAGGGTTTTGATCTCAGCCTTAAATCTTAAATCTAGGAAGGGGGGAGACCTCTCACTTTGAATGCAAATGGTGCTAGATATTAAATAAGGTAAATCAACTCTTTTTGGTAATCTTTTAATTATTAGACATTACTTTAATTTCCCCAGATATTTTTTGGGGAGAAAAGGGAGATGAGTACTAGTTCAATAATCCTGTTTAGAAATCATTCATTCACTCCCCTTTGGCATAAAACATTGAATGACAATTCATAAAACTTTCTTTCTTTAGCAACATATTCCCTGCTTTAGATGGAAGACCCACAGCTCGAGGTACAAGGACAATATAAGTGGAGGATGGCAAATGATCACTCTTAAAAGCAGATGAGAAATATAATAACTTGTATTTTTTCATTGGAAAGATAAATAATAATTTGACAGGAGATGTCATTACTGTTTAATGACTTTGTCTGAACAGAACAATTGAAGGAAATATGTTTGCTCTTCCTCATCCCTTGCCATTTCCATGATGTCATTAGGTCTGGCCATAACAACTGGAAATTCAGAACATAGGAAAGGCACTGCCTGCATGGCAAAATATACTCAGTGATGCAGAGTAGCCATGATGTGTATCACTAGTGCAGACATCGAAGTATCAAGTTTATGAAGAGAGCAGAAAATGAGAAATAAGTTTTAGCAGAGGTATTTAGCATTGACTTGATCAGTAACTAAGCCATTGCAATGATGACTTATTGAAAACACTGCCACATCTGTCAGAAATGAAGTTTTAATGTCTAGGAATTTGGTTTCTTAGACTTCTTTGCTGAATTTTTGTTTTTCTTTCCTACATGTGGAGCATCTTCTGCTGTGAAGCATCTGCTTGGCTGCCTGATCTGGCACCACCCATAAAGTGGCTTTGTCCCCTCATGTGGGTTGCTTGGCCACATGTACCGAGTCAATTATTGATTTTGAGATAGTGGATATAATTAAATTCAAGTTGCAGAGGTTGTCCTTCAAGGGCCAGAGGCCAGAGTTTCAGTTTTGGTCTTCTCAGCTGATGTCACCTCCTGCAATGCTACACAGATGACAAGGGGAGGGAAAGACTAGGCCTGACTGTCTTGGAGTAGTAGAGAAGAAAATGATCATTTTTTCAAATCCCTTTGTGTCTCTTTGCAGTAGTCCTTTGCTGGACAATAAAAATTTCAAAATCTGTTTACCCATCTATATATCAGAAGAATCATGCCAAAAGTTATTTTCTAAAGCTCTGGGCACAAAGTGCTAGGTTGGGCCAAACTCACAGCCTGGTATCTTCATCTTTGACACAGCAGTGGGTAACTTTAAGATAATTTGCCATTCCCCAGCCAAATTTGGGTCTTGCCCTGAACTCTAAACCAAGGTTGTGCCAGCTCATTTCCTGCAGAAGTCTTTTTCATGAGCTTATGACAGCACTCAATCTCCCCAACACACGGTTCGACCCTGTTTTTTGCACACCTTGTTAAAATTCTGTCCCCAAGAACTTTTATAAAGTGATAAGTTCCCTGGGTTAATCACGTACCATGCAAGGAAATATTTCTTTTTAAGCCATTTGACTTTTCCTTCTTTCCAATCCATTCCCTCAGGCCTGTGGCTGACCTTAAGAAAAATCCCATCATTCTACATCCAAACCACCAACACACATTCAAATGGTCAAACTCCTTGTTTAGTATTCTTTGTGATTCCTCTTGCCCTTCAAGCACCACAAATCTAATACAAAAGAGTAGACAGCGGGGCTTAGCTGGAATTTAGGCTGGATAAATCTGGATAAAGCAACATGGCTGCTCCATCTACTCCTCTAATTCCTGGCCCTATCCTTCATGATGTGTGCTGCAGTTTGCTTACTCTTCACACCCAGTTTTCAGACTGCCAATGTCATTCATGGTGCAGTGTTGTCCCCTGCTGTGCTTGAAGTACAAGGACATCCACTGGCTGCTGTCACGGGCTGGAGAAATCAGTTCTCTTTGTTGGGCTGCTGCAGCTCCTGGGCTGTCAGCTGAGTCCTGGCTCCTAGTGGGTGTGGGACTGGTGCAGAGCTCTTCTGGGCCTCTCTGGAGCACAAAGTCAAAGTAAAACCAAACCAGGAGTGGCAGCAGTACTAAGAGAAGCTTCATAACACAGCCAGAGGCAAGGTAAGAAGCAGCTAGGGTGCTGCAGGCTCATCCCCATTCACGGCTGTAGGGGCAGGGGACAATGGGGACTTTGTCACCACAGTGCTCAGAGTACTGCTGCAGAAACCATCTGCCCTGAGAAACAGAAACCCAAAGCACACACCTCTGTCTCCATGGGCTTCAAGTGGATTGTTCAGCCTCAGGACAATACAGGGATGTGTGTGAGGAAGAGATAGCAGCGATAGTTATCTCGGGTCTTTGCATGCTGACAGCACCTTCAGAAGGAAAAGGCCCTAAAATACTTGGGGGTGTATGTGGAGCCTCCCAAATGAGTGTGGAATAACCATGGTGATTCAGGCAAAAGGCATCTTTTCGGTAAAAAGGCTGTTCAGGCTTCCTGGATGTGAAAAACCTGAGGATCACTACATCACCTCTGACTTGTATGACTCAGGACAGAATTAAACCTTCTGTGGGGAGACTGAGAATTAGTGGTTCTGTAAAATTCATCTTCAAAAAATCCAGCCATGGAAACATTTGAATTGCACTGGTGTGTTTGTTGTGTCCTCATATCTTAATTGTTTCATTGAGATGCCTGGTCTGTTCTGGATGATACCAGGAAGATTGGCAGAGAAGTCTTTTCAGCTCCTGAGAGGCAAAATGAACATATATGTTCAGTGGCTGCCAGTTTAAAGAGCCAGATCTTAAAAGAGTCAATGCTTTCTTGTCTCAAGGCTAAAGTTCAAATCTGTGTGATCAAAATTGGATGAACATTAAAAGGCAAAAAAACCCCACTGCAAATATCCATGCAAATAAACATCACAGCTCTCTTTCAGTGCTATTTATATCTATTTGAGTTTAATGACCCCAAACATTGTATGAAGAGTTTCTCTAATGTGCTACCAAGACTGTTTATAGGAGACAACTGTCTCAAGAATGTGGCAGTGTGAAGACTCCCACGGCAGCACCCGTGCAGAAATTGCAGATCTACTTGGGCAGTCTTTTCCTGTCAGAGTTTCAACAGGGAAAAAAAAGTGATGATCTCAGGGTTATCACTTACACACCGTGGCAAGCAGGGATGTTGGCAAGCAGGGTTGAAAGCAGTGTGCATTAGCAATCAATTCAAAATGGCTAGCACACCAAAAGTGTGGTCAGATGTGCTCTTGTGTCTGTAGCTGGAGAAATTTGGGATGTTAGGGCTCCCACTGGGCTTCTGCCATGTCTTGGCTGGTGTTTCTTGCTCCTTGGGGAGAGGCTGCAGGGCAGAGCTGCCTGGTGCTTGGCCTGTCTCCCCTGGGGGCTCCTGCCTGCCCCAGGACAGAGAGCAACCAGCCATGGCAGCCCCAGGATAACTGATAGCCCACTTCCAAGTCCTTTCCTCCACGGGGGGACATGGGGAACAGGGATTTGGGTCAGTGCTGAGACATACAGGCAGGATATAATAGATCTGTGGATTTGCACAGGTGTGAGCTGCCTGCTCTGGGCAAGAGCAGTCATACTGCTTCTATGCTACTAAAAATGCCAGAGCAGGAGACTCTCCCTTCTTGCATAGCTTGCCTGGCCAGCAAGGTTGGAATCACTGCTCTGTGAGACTGGTGATGCTCCACTTCAGTGCAAAGTCAGACAGATTACATTGAATCATCACTGAAGAACAAAAAAATGTGTCTCCTAACAGTAGTAATGTCTCTCTTCTTCTATATTGCTTTTAATTTACAGAGCCCCAGTCAGGGCTGAGCTATTCTGTATGCTATTAATTAGCTGATCACATGCCAATGCTAATTTTTTTCAAATGGGTTCACTATTTATAAATGTTCACCAGTTTGTGCCGACACATGAGGGAAGGGAGGGCCATATTTACACCATCTACTTTTTACAGATGCTTTGCAGCTCTCCTTCGGAGGGATTGACCTCCCTCATTTATCAAAGATGCAACTTTGGCTCCTAAAGCTGTTTGTATGGTATTCATCTCTGTACTGTGCCTGAACTAGAGCTGAGTTTAAGACTCACAACCCTCTTTTCCTCAGACTTCAGCCATCTAATGAGTCCAATCACCCTTGTCTGCACAGTGGGCCAAGTTAGCTGCATGCCATTGTTACTGCTCCTTTAGCATGGAGAGTTTTATTTTTTAACTTACAAGAAATGCACTTCTGGAATAGAATGGAATAGTTTCACTTGGATGGGGCCTACAGAGATCATTTAGTCCTGCTCAACCATTTCAGAACTGATCAAAACTCACAGCACATAATTAAGGGCATTATACAAATGCCTGTTAAATACTGACAGCCTTGGGACATTGATCACCTCTCTAGGAAGCCTGAACATAAATTTCAGGGCAAATAAATTTCAGGCTAACAATTGCTATCTTTTTAAGCTTCATGAATATAAAATGGGATACTCAATAAAATGGGATGCTTAGTAATGGGCTTCCTAAGTAACAACACACATTTTTCTTATGTATTTCACAGAGCAAGCCAGATAACTTTGGTACTATTAAACCAACTTTGCTAGTTGTTGAATCGAGTTTTTTTGTTGGTCCAACCTCAGCCCTAAATAAACATTTGTAACCTCACATAGCTAGGCACAATACAAGTCACCCTGGCTGAGAGACCTTTGCTCACGGAAAACCAGCATTTGATGTTCAAAACCAGCATGTTAAAGCATCTACTCACTATCCAAACAGCCCCTATTGTTACAGTTCTTGCCAGCAATATCCTGTTTGTCGCTGGGATAGCACTTTGGTGAGCCTGCCCTAGGAACAGCCATTTGCCTCGTGGCTAAACACTTCCAGTGAGGGACTTGGAAATTCACCAAAGCAAGGAAACCTACTCAGGGCTCTGGCCTCCAGCAAAACCTCTTCAAAATGCCTTGAGAAATAACCAGACTCATAAAATTCCATGCATCCAATGAAAAAAACCATTTTCATATCCAAGTAACAAATTTGCCCTCCCCATCTGTCTGGCATTGCTCTGATCCTATTCTACACCCGTCACATCCCCACACTGGCAACAGGCCCTGAAGAAATTCGGTTTTGTGGACTGTGGGTGAAATCTGAGGCAGGATATTACTAATGTGGAGCTAATAACTGGTCTGGAGTTTTGTACAGGGCAGCTGCACACGTGGTGAGCCACCAAGAGCTTTTCGTGCCAGGCACTGCTGCGTCTGAGCTGTAAATGCTGTGTGAGTAACCTGCAGGAATATCTGCTCCTTCCCTGGGTCACTCTCAGCTCCTGCCTTTGATTTTCTTAGAGGCAGGTTGGGGCCAACTTTTACAAGGTGGTTTCAAGCTCTTTCATGTGAAAGGCACTGAATGAGCACCGTGCAGATCTAACACTGCAGGAACTCAGCTGTTTGCTTCCTCTGACCACTCCTTGCTACGTCCACCTGCTTCAGCTGCAGGAGCTGAGGGGATGAGATGGAGCAGGGCAAGTGCATAGAGCTGGTGATTCAGGGCCATGAACAGTTAATGCCTTGGCCACGGCACTGGTGCAGCTGGAGCTTTTCCCAAAGCTGGGCTGGAGAGCATCACTGTCTCCCCCGAGTTGCTGGAGTCGTGGCAGTGAGAAACTGCTCTGAGATCACCACTGGAATCCTTGGGTTTTAATGCTTCTCCTCCCCACCCCCTACATTTTCCATCAGAAAGAAGTAAATTGGTAAATGCCCCAGGAGTCACAACCAGGCTGTGACCTGGTGAGGCAAGAGGACGCCCTTGCTAACACAGCACTGCTGGTAACAATGCCTGGGTGGAAAACCTTCCATGGAAAGTGAAGCTTTGCAAAAATCTGCAGAAATTAATTGCTTTTGAGCATTTCCAGCACAGAAATGAACCATTGAAACTGATGTTTTCAGCTTGTTTGGGAAAACTGAAACAGTTGGTTTCAGCAGTAGCAGGGACAGGGGTAGACAAACCATTTTCCTAGGGGAAAAATTCAAATGTTATTTTCCAGAGCCTCTTACACCCTTCAGGATCTGTCCATGTATGCAGCTTTCCCATGTGTTGCCACCATGCCCATGGTACCTCTGTGACCATGGTACTGCTGTGCCACCTCTCCTCTTCACCATGCAGGTGGATGTGGAATAACCACTGGAAGATCCTAAAAACTGTAAACTCAGGGGTAAGGTTGCTCCAAGTGAGTCCTTTGCTCAGTCAATACCAACAGTATTTTAAACAGGCTGTGGTATACTTTATGCCATGTAATATTTTATGAGTGGGATTTTTTTCCAGCACTCTGCTCTAGAAGTAATTCCTGCTGCTCAACTCTTGTGCAATTTTGTAGTGAAATTGGTTTAATAAATTATGGGAGTCCTCAAAAAACTGAAATTCCATTTGTGATCAATGCTAGTTTTGACCACTGCCACTGGTCAGGTGTTGTCTCAGAACAGCATGTTAATAAACAGAGTTATTTTTTCCCCTTATCTTTATGAGTTTTCTCACTGAAAATACTTTTATATTTATGTGCTATAGTAGTTAAGAAGGCAGATAAAAATAACTGGAGAAATTTTAGAGGTTAAATCTTCAAATCCTGAAAATGAGTCTTGATTTAAAAGTGCCTTCATACCCCTTTTACCCCAAGGAAATCAGGATTATGCTACTTCATCTTCCCATTCTTCCCTCAGCCCTCATATCTCTCAGTAACTTTTGAGCCCAGTGGCAATTTCCAACACTTTTGACAGAGGAAAGGGAATCAAAGCAAGTCCCTGCAAGTCACCTGTGGCTGATTAGGGAGGAGAAACTCAGAGTGGTGCCCCCACCCAGTGCCAGCCTGCCTGGCTGAGATCACTGCCCTTGCGTGTGCACAGCCCCCATGCACACGTGTGTGCCCCCAGGCTCACACCAAAGCCACCAAGACTGATGCCCACATGATCTGGCACCAGCTTTTGGAAGGCTTTTCCCATAGGCAGAGGTATTTGTAGGGCATGGAGGAGAGTGGGAGAAGGGCACTGGGTGCTGGGATCAGCATTTTGTAGGGGATAAGCAGGTCTGAAGTTATCACAGGAAAGTTGGTGTTGTTGCAGTATAAGGCAGCCCTTAGGGATTTTTGCTCATAGAAGCACATATTTTCAACAGGCAATATTCTGTTGTATATCTTGTATGTGGAAATGTTTTTTCCTAAAGGGATCACTCAATCTGTCTGGTGGGAAGGGTAGAGAAAAGAGAGAGCTGCTTGCATTAGAAGTGACGCTGCCCACTCTTGTGGAGGAAAAGGTCTTCACATTTCCACGGATCACATTCTGCAATTACACAGCTTTCTTGTTTGGCCAGTTCATCTGCTAAACCTGACACAGAGCCAGAATGCAAACAGGGATTTTTCCCATTACAGAATACCAAATCTATGATAAGCCACACCATGAAAATTCAGTTTTTAAGGAGGTGGGGAGAGAATGAAGGAAACTCCAACTGCTGCTGCAAGATAAGCAATGAGTTTTGCAGTGCTTCTAGAATCTGTGTTGGGGATCTCATAAAAAAACCCCATAAGCCAAAGGAGCACTGTGAGAAGAAAAACAGCAGAATTTGGGATAGTAAAATTTAAGCAGATGTTTGAACACCAGTTTTAGCCCATGAAACATCTGTGTGATAACTTTGGACACAGCTGGACAAAGTCAGTAATTGCTACAGAAGGAGGCCTGTGAATATTGTACTTAATCTGTGGGTCTGTTCTGCACAGCAATGCAGTGAATATCATTGATGATCTTGATTATGTTTGTGTTTTTTTCTTATTCTACAAATTCCCCTACTATGAAGGATTCAAATCAATCACCTCTTCTGCTTTTCACTACCCTCAAGTTGTAGTATTAAAATCTATTTATAGATGGAGTAACAAACGTCTATGGAAGAAGAGTTATATACTGACAGCTTGGAAAGAGACTATGCTGGTTTTCTCAAAGATCACTCCTAAAATAGGATAGATTCTCAAAGATTATTCCTTAAATAGGACATAAATATTGTAATTTATGCATCATTTGCCAAGAGGGACAAGATTGTGATAACATATATATATATATATATACACACACACACATATATATATATAGTCTTCTTAACTGTAAACTGCAAAGCTCAGAACTTCAAAAACTAACCAAGAATACAAAGTGATAGAGGCTGAATTACATTTGATGTCCCAAAACACAGTGGATTTAACTGCATCCTTGACGCTTCTTATTTGCCAAAAACAAGACAAAAATCAGAAGCAAACAAATAAGTTCTCTGAATAAATCCTGCATTGTCCCAGTTTTATGAGCTGGCAACCATCCAGGCCTGAATGACATTCCTGGACAAGAAGTAACCCATGCATCCCTTTTGAACTGTCCTCTCCTCGAGCTGCCCTCACCTCCCACCTGGCTGCCCCGCAGCTCTCAATTTAATTTCTTTTAAAGCACTTTCTTACCTGCATAGTGGTCAAACACAGTGGGGACATACTCCTCTGGGAAGGCATCATTGGCATAGCTCATCAGCAAGCAGGTTTTCCCAACTGCACCATCCCCAACCACCACGCATTTCAGCATCTTCTTGGTGTTGTTCCTGCTCCCGTCAGTGCAGTTGTCATTTTCCTCCTTGCAGTTCATTCTTGCTGCTGCTGCTGCTCTTGCTGCTCCCAGGACTTCCAAGTGCACATGAAGGAAAAATGAAGTGCGATTGTATTGACTTTTCCTGAGTTTGGAGAAGGAGGGGGGTG